>VMDR010000852.1:0-170135 GCA_007922815.1 Macrotus californicus
GTATTTTAATATACTAAAAAATAATTAATGTAAATCCATTAGAAATTTATAAAATATCTACAAAGCTCCTCCTACTCTAAAAACCACATAACTACTCAATTATATATTATCCCATTTGTCTTAAAGTTTCACTAAAAATACATATATTAACTTTGAAATCTGAATTTATGTCATTTATGAAAATCTGATTTTTTTCCCAAAACCATGAACTGTCCCCAGAATAATTAGTAACTACTATGTTATTTCTTTTTTAAATACGGAATGCTCTGCAAATTTGTGTGTCATCCTCACGCAGGGGCCATGCTAGTCTTCTCTGTGTAATTCCAGGTTTAGTGTATGTGCTGCTGAAGCAAGCACTCTTCATTGCCTTTAAATGCTATCTGAACAAGCTAAATATTGGGTTGGCCAAAAAGTCCGTTACATTTTTTCCATACGATGGCTCTAGTACTGCTTAGTTGTCTTTAACTTCACTCAAAACAATTTTGTTAGATTGTATTATGACAGCTGTCACATTAGCATGCCTTTAAAAAACTTACCAAATTGGTGAATTTTTGTGTAGCCATTTTAATATTGAAGGTACAAGAAAATATGCAACATTTTTGGTGTATTATGCTTTATTATTTCAAGAAAGGTAGAAATACAAAAAAAGATTTGTGCAGTATATGGAGAAGGTGCTGTGACTGTTCGAACATATCAAAAGTGGTTTGCAAAGTTTCTTAGTGCTACTGACATTTTTGCCAAATTCTTTGCTGTGGGGCTGTCTGATGCATTGAAAGATGTTGAGCGGCACCCCTGGCCTCTATCCACTAGGAGCCAATAGCAGGAGGTAGCCAACATACTCAAAATATCCAAGTCAATAAAGTTATTGGTGAAAATGAAAAATGTGGCTTTCTTTTAGGGAAAAAAAACAACACACGGGCTTTTTGGCCAACCAGTATGTATGTGTGTTTGAATTTGCAGCTGAATTTTCTATTCTGTGCCATAAGTTTGTATAGTATATAATTTTCTTGCTGTTATAATTATGAATTTTCAATGTTTTAATATCTGGCAGTCCAGATTACTAAAGGCAGTCTCCCTTATGTTATTCTCTTTCCAAAAATTTCTGGTGTTACTCATAACAACTTTTTCCCAATTTCTCCCAACCCCAGCAATCCCTTTGAAATTCTAACTAGAACTCCATTATATTTATAAATTAATTAAGGGTGGAAAACTGAAACTCAGGGGGGTGAATACTTTACTCAATAAAATTCACATGGTCAAAAGAAGTGGCTCTAAGACCAGAACACAGATTTTCTAGTTTGTAAATCAATGTTCTCTTCACTAAAACTGTGCTTCTCAAATTTTAATGTGATTATGAATCACCTGACACTCTTTGTTAAATGTGGAATTGATTCATTAGATACGAAGTGAGGCCCAAATTCAGCATTTCTAACAAGTTCCCAAGGGAAGTGATGTTGCAGTCTGAGGACAAGGCTTTGAGCAGCAAGAACACTGCATCTGTCAGTCCACACAGTGCTGATGGGACACTACTATTGGTAGTTAGCTCTCGTGTGCCTCTGCTTAGACGACACTCTCACTATAAAGAAAACTTCTTTCGTGGCTTGGGCTGCCTTGCCATCATCCATCAAACCCAGTTGCTGTCTTTCCTAAGGATATCAGAGCAGTTGCCTTGTTTCTGAAGTCCACCACTGTGTAATTTGTCACAAGAGGATCCACAAAGCTGATCATGTGGTGCTGGCATAGTCTTTGCTCTTGGGAAGAAACCTTGTTGGTGATGATGTCTAGGCCTTCATAAACCTAGAGGAGAGAAAATCGGCATGAGAAAGTAATCAGCCTCCGTTAAAACACCTGATGGGTGAAAATGGTGATCCGTGCCTCCCTCCAGCCAAACACTTGACTGATCCAAAGCACCAGAGTAGCTGTGATGTAACCAGAGCATAGCCAGATCTGCAAAACCCAAGACAAAGGAAGCAGAAGAATACAGAACATTGGCTTTCTTATCAATACAGGTTCTACCCACTATCTCAAAGTACAGCGTGCCTATGAAACTTTTCGTACGATAAAATGGGGTAAAGTGAAGAAGCAATTATCATTAATTTATATGAGAAAATGTTTGATCTTTCCTAGACCCCAAATTTAATGCATTAAAATGGCTTTATTTTGTTCACCATGATTGAAACGCTCAATTACATCTAGTTTTACACTAAGCATAAACACCCTTAACAATCTCTATTAGGCTTTACTGATACATTAGGATACATCTTGCTAATGGATGCACAAAATACACTGATATAAATCACAGATGCTCACAGACAGTTCAAAGCTATGATGGCTGAATATTGAAATGGTGGGTGTAGTTCCCAGGGAAGGAGCCTTTACAACAACTTGGTGCAAAACAAATGCTGAACATTATTTTTGCCTTTTTTCATAAAAGCAAAAATTCTCTGTGGATTTCTTTCAGTCCACAAAAATGGTACAGGTTTCCTCACTATCAAAGAGCATTTATTTTTATGAAACCTTTCATAAAATGAAATGGTGTAAAGCAAAGGAACAATTACAATTAATTTAAAAGCCTCTTAATTAATTAATTTAAAATCCTCTTCAGATTTCTTCTGGTTAGCGAAAACAAGTACTAATGTAGCTCTTACGTACAAGTGAAGTGGTTTTAATGCGAACTTCTGAAGAGCAGGGATACCTGTAGCGGCTATTAGCTCAGACTTAAAAGATTAAAAGGGCATGTAAATCAGTGCCCAAATGAGAACTAATTCTGCAGGATTAACCAGAGGTTCTATGGCCTGCACTTTAAGCATTTAAAAATAGACAGGGTGTTTTATTTATTCTACTTATCACAAGTCTCCTGAAAGGTAACGTTTTGCATTGCTCATAGTTCTACTTCAAATGCTTACGTATCATGGAATTTAAGTGGCTCTGAAAGATTTTTAGAATTTGTATTAGATTAACTTTGTTGAATAAGTGGCCTACCTACAAAAATATATATAAAACACAAAGTCGACTATACTTTAATAATGAATAAATAAAACACACATGTACACTTTGAAGTCAGACCCCTAAAACTACTGTTCCCTGGTGGAAGCACTGTGATGTATCCAAATTACTGCTTCAGGGGGTCAGCCCATACAGTCTAAATAATCAAAGGCAATATCCTCTCTGTAAACTCTTAATCTGTCAATTCAACTAAAAAGTTCAAGTGTACTTTTTCTAAATGCAAGGTCTCAGATGGAGAACAGATCTGAAAATACTAGTTTAAAAAGTAGGGATGAATGCTTTGAGATTAAATGTTCTCTCTGTAGTCACTGATCGACAGGGAGCATTGAGTGAACAAATAATACGTTCCACAGAGGCCACAAAGATGTTAAAAGCATTTTTTATCTCACATTTCCCTTTACTTATATGGGTGTCAAATAAGTACAGTATATATAATGGTTAGGAAGAAGGATCCTGGCGCCAGGCTGCCTCAGATCAATGCTTAGCCCTACCACTTACTAGTTATTTGTACTTGGAATAGTCAGTTTCTAATCTCTCTGCCACTCAGTCCCTTATCAGTACAATAAGGCTGATAGCACCCACCTGTAGGGCTGTTGTATGGGTTAAATAAGTTAATACATGTCAAGCACTTGGTTTTGCGTGGCACACCATAAATGCTACATTAAGAGTCATTACATAATTTCTTATACGACAACCACTACTTCTGTTACTGCTACGACAACAACACAGGGAGAAAGAGAAGTAATTTTAGTATCACTATTTATCACTCTGAAGCCTCTGTGCTCCTAGCTACTGAGGTTATTTACCCAACAAGCACATAAGCTATCTTCAAGTACAAGAAAACAGTACACAGAAAAAAATAGAGATCATAGGGAAAGAACCAGCTCTGCCTTTAACTCACTTAACCCTTTTGGTACGGGTGCCAGATATATCCGGCGCCCATCTGATGACCTGTGTGGACGAGCGCCGGATGTATCCGGCATCCATCTGTATATAATTTTTATAAATTTTACTTATATAATTGATAGAATTTTATATAACTATCTCTTAATAGTAAAGTTACAAACAACACTTGGAAAAAAGCATTGTTTTATTAAGCACAGATCTTATATAAGGTTAGGAAAGTCTTCACACAAAGGAGGACTGACCATGTGCTATGTGCGCGTTTTCGGCACAGCACCTCGTACAGCGGGAGTGTCGCAGCAGAAAGAGCGCTCGTACCGAAAGGGTTAATCTGCGCCTGACAACAGACTTGCATTCTCACACTTGAATACTGATGGAATCTTAAATCATACAGTGTTCTTTTCTGTGTATCTTGAACAAGACTGCTGATGTTATCAAGTGTCATAGGTATACTGCATTCTGGGGTCTTCTGTGCAAATTAAAACCACCAAAGGGGGGAAAGAAATAACTGTGTGTTCTTCTCCCTCTTTTCCTACAGCCTTTAGTTGGCTCTGTGGTAGCTTACAATTCCAAAAGATCCAACGTTAAAGAATTTACATAGCAACAATTCCATTTTGCCTGATTTTTTAAATTAATTTATGATTTTTTTAAAGAAACCAATTGTTGTTCCATTTACTTAGGCATTCATTTGTTGTTTATTTAAATTATATTTTATTCATTATTCTATTACAGTTGTCCCAATTTTTCCTCCTTTGCCCCCTCTGCTCAGCATCCCCCAACCATGGGTCATACGTGTAAGCTCTTTGGCTACTCCATTTCCTATACTGTACTTTACATCCCTATGGCTATTCTGTAACTACCAATTTGTACTTCTTAATCCCCTCACATCTATACCCACTCCCATCTGGTAACCCTCAAAGCACTCTCATTTCCATGATTCTGTCTCTTTCCTTCTTGTTCGCTTAGTTTGTTTTTAGATTCAATTCTTGATAGATGTATTCATTGCCATTTTATTGTTCATAGTTTTGATTATCTTCTTTTTCTTAATTAAATAAGTCCCTTTAACACTTTATATAATAATAGTTTGGTGATGATGAACTCCTTTAGTTTTTTCTTGTCTGGGAAGCTCTTTATCTGCCCTTTGATTCTAAATGATAGCTTTGCTGGGTATAGCAATCTTGGCTAGAGGTCCCTGCTTTTCCAGAACTTTGAATATCTCTTGCCAATCCCTTCTAGCCTGCAAAATTTCTTTAGAGAAATCAGCTGACAGTCTAATGGGAACTCCCCTATAGGTAACTAACTGCTTTTCTCTTGCTGCTTTTAAGATTCTTCATCTTTAACCTCTGGCATTTTAATTATGATGTGTCTTGGAGTAGGCCTCTTTGCATCCATCTGTGTGCTTCCTGGACTTGCCTATTTCCCTCACCAAATTAGGGAAGTTTTCTCTCATTATTTTTTCAAATAGATTTCCAATTTCTTGCTCTTTCTTTTCTTCTGGCACCCCTGTGATGCAAATACTGGAACATTTGAAGTTGTCCCAGAGGCTGCTTATATTATCCTCATTGTTTTGGATTCTGTTTCTCCTCTTGTTCTGATTGGTTGTTTTTTGCTTCCTTATGTTCCAAATCATTGATCTGAATCTTGGCTTTATCCACTCTACTGTTGTTTCCCTGTAAATTGTTCTTTATTTTAATTAGTGTATCCTTTATTTCTGACTGGATCTTTTTTAGGCTGCTGAGGTCCTCACTAAATTCCTTATGCATCCTTATAACCAGTGTTTTGAACTCTGCATCTGATGGACTGCTTCTCTCTGTTATGATCTGTTCTTTCATTTGGGCCATGTTTCTTTGTCTCCTCATCTTGGCAACCTCCCTGTGTTTGTTTCTACGCATTAGGTAGAGCTGCTATGACTCCCTGTCTTGGTAATGTGGCCTAATGTAGTAGGTGTCCTGTAGGGTCCAGTGGCATAGCCTCCCCTATCACCCAAACTGGATACTCAAGGTATGCCTTTTGAGTGGGCTAAATACACCCTCCTCTTATAGTTGAGTCTTGATTGCCGTTGGCAGGTCAATGGGAGGGATTTACCCAGGCCAGTCAGCTGCAAGGATTGGCTGTGACCACTGACCACTAACCTCTGCCCTCCATGGAGGATCAGCTGTGCACAGACAGGGTGGTGGTGCTCTGATGTGGTCTGTAGCTGACCAGTGGGTGTGCAGACTCTGGAGTTTCCTGGGTGGCACAGACCTAGGTCAGCCACGACCTGTGTTCTGCCTGGGGTGACCCTGCATGAGCTATAAAGCAATCTGCAGATGGCTGCTACTCATGCTGGGCTTGGAGATTCCCAGGCAAAGCCAAGCTGTGAACCTAGGCTGGCTGCTGCTATTGCCAGGCCAGGGGCCACTTAGCAAAAGGTATAGGGGCTGGCAGCTCTCTGAAGCTGTCTGTTGCTTATTTGAGAAGACGTAGGAAGTTGTGAAGCCTGAGCCAAGACTAGTCATTTATATAGAAAAGCCACTGTTAAGAGCTTGGGTGGGCCTCTAAATTGGGTGGGATGGAGATTCAGGGGACTCCCAGGGTGGGGCAAACAGTGTTAGCCAGGTTGATGGAGTCATCAATATGGCACCCTGTCACCCACCTGCTGGCCTTGTGGCTCTATGGAGGAAAAGGTTCAGAAACAGGACAATGACCTCTGCCCCCCTATCTGCCAGTTCTCACCTTGATGCCAAACACTTCAGTTCCTCCATATATGCCACTGGTGCCTTTCAAGCTGCTACCCCAGTGCTGGAGCTCAGAGGGAGTGAGTCTTGGTAAGTCTGGGTGTGGGTTCTTTAATAGGAACTGCTTGGGACTCCAGAAGCTTCTTCCACTGACTCAACTCCTGCTGGTTTTTGCAGCCAGAAGTTATGGGCACTTATTTTCCTGGCACTGGAACCCTGGGTCGGGGGACTGGTGTGGGGCTGGGACTCCTTGCCCCCTAGATATCCCTCCCTCATTTTTATTCACCACATGGGTGAGGGATCAGTTCATTCTGTGTCTGCGCCCCTCCTACCAGTCTGGATGGATGTAGTTTCTTTAATCCCACAGTTGTCAGACTTCCGTTCAACTTGATTCTGACAGTTCTGAGAAACAGTTGTTCCATATTTTAGTTGTAATTTTGATGTGATTGTGTGAAGAGATGAGCCTTGTTTACCTATGCTGCCATCTTGACCCGGTTCTGTCTGTTATGTGCCCTGACCAGGGATTGAATCTACAACCTTGACATATCAGAACAATGCTCTAAACAAATGAGCTACCCGGCCAGGGCCACCAGAAGATTTCTTAACTCTGTCTGTAATTGGACTCGAATCTCATTTTTTAACACTGAGATTAATGTCAAAGAAATGCGTATTTGCAAATGTAAAACTATCACCCCCACCTCCAAAAATGCCAAAATGTAAACATCTCAGGGACCAGCACATTCTACCACATATGTACATAAATTTTCACCCTGTGACCCGCCTTTAAGCGTAACTTCAAGAGTCCCTTAAAATGGCAAGTATAAACAAACACATAAACATAAACCAACCCAGAGGTAACCCCAGATCTAGGCTCTCCTTGGTTACTAAAGGAAGTGGCCTACTGTACTGTTTACGGTATATACAAATGCCAGCAAATATCAGAAAGAAAGGAGTATTAATGGCTTAAAGAAAGCAGAGTTCTTGTTCATAGAGTTAACAAACTAAAAACTGTAACTCATATAAAAATACTACATCTTGGTTACCAACGTAAATTGTCAACGTCCAGGGATGTGTGAACCTTTTTTCCCTATACCATCAGATTTTTTAAAAACTGGGCATAAAGATGTGGATATCTACTCAGACACTAAGTAGATATCTGAGATTAAAAAAATTATTGTTAATTTTTAGGTAAATATGGTTTTATGGCTATCATTTTTTTAAAGAGTCCTTAGCTTTAAGGTATATAGTATATTGAAGTACATATCAATGACAGTAGGTCTTTTTTTTTCCAAAGAAATTGGGGGGGAACAAAAAAAATAAATAAATTGAAGCTGATTCAAGATTATGTTTATAATGACGGTGCTTTACTTTTTCATTCTAATCTTACCTCTTTTGAAAATTACTGATGTGCTGTTATAATTGTGCTTACAAATAACTGTGCAGCTTGTGATCAAAGCTTCTGTGTATTTCTTAACTTTACCCATGAATAAGTTTTTAACAAGCAAGAAGGCAAGGGCAGATGAAGGGCAACATGAAACACATTTACATCTGCGCTGCATGAGAGCAAGAACACTAAGAACATGTCTGTAAACGACGACACAGGAGTTCTGACCAATGCATCAGACGCGAAGCAATGATAAGTAAAATTTGCAGTAACATTATCCATACTAATAACAGAACTTTTCTGTTTTATTTTGTTTTTAACAACAGAAAAAAATGAAAGTATATAAATGATGACTGGGGTCTGCGTTCCAATAATGGAGGAGAAAGAATAGATTAAAACTGAAATAAGACTGGTTAAGAGTTCATAACTATTGAAGCTAGGTGATGAATATATAGGAGTTCAATTACTATTTGCTGTATTTTTTATATGTTGAAAAATAAAAAAAGTTTCCTTAAAACAATTTGGATGTACTTCACAACCATTTGAATGACCATTATTTAAAAAAAACAAAAACAGAAAATAACAAATGTTTGTGAGGATGTGGAGAAATGGAAACACCTGTGTACAGCTGGTGGGGATGTAAAATGATGCAGCTACAGAAGACAGTATGGCAGTTCCTCAAAAAATAAGAAACAGAAGTACTATATGATCTAGCAATTACACTTCTGGGTAGTACTATCCAAAAAAACTGAAAGCAGGAAGTTGAACAGATATTTACAGATCCATTTTTACAGCAGCACCCAAGTGTCCATCATGTATGAACGGATAAACAAAATGTGTTATATACATACAATGAAATATTATTTGGCCTTAAAAAAGGAAGAAAATTCAGCCCTGGCCAGGTAGCTCAGTTGGTTAGAGGGCCGTCCCCATATGCCATGGTTGTGCGTTCGATCCCCAGTCAGGGCATATACAAGAATCAACCAGTCAAGGGTACAAGTAAGTTAAACAACAAATCACTGTTTCTCTCTCTCATCATCAATAAATTTTTTTTAAAAAGGAAATTCTAAGATATGCTCTAACACAAATGAACTTTGAAGACATTATGCTAAGTGAAGTCAATCACAGAACAAATAGTGTGCAATTCCACTTGTACGACGTACCGAGAGTTGTCAAAATCACAGACAAAAAGTAGAATGGTGGTTGCCAGTGGTTGGAGCAAGAGGAAAGGGAGTGTATCACGGATACAGAATTCCAGCTTGAGAAGATGAAAAAGTTCTGGGAAGAAAGAACAGTTGGGGGAGATGAAGAAGACAGAGAGGGTGAATGTAGTTGCAGGACAATGTGAATGCGTTTAATGCCCCTAAAATGATAAAATGGCCAATTTTATGTTATGTATATTTCATCACAACAATAAAAAAAGACTTGGATGACAGATTTTAGGTACAATGAGAAACTAGTGAGTATTAGTAATGAAATAAATGATTAAGTGTTTAATTTGAATTTTTCAATTCTTTTCTAAAATTTCTTTTTTATTTTTTAAAGATTTTATTTATTCATTTTTAGAGAGAGAGGAAAAAGAAGGAGAAAGAGAGGGTAACATCAATGTGTGGTTGCCTCTTGTGCACCCCCTCCTGGGGACCTGGCCTGCAACCCAGGCATGTGTCTTGACTGGAAATCGAACTGGCAACCCTTTGGTTTGCAGGCCCGCGCTCAATCCACTGAGCTTCACCAGCCAGCGCCCTGAATTTTTCAATTCTTTTGAATATATACTCAGAAGTCGAATTGCAGGATTATACAGTAATTTTCAAAATTATTGAGGGAGCTGGTAATGTTCTATTTCTTGAACTGAGTTGTGGTTACACGGGTGTTATCACTTTGTGGTAATTTGTTGAACTGTATAGTTATGAATTATGCATGTATGGTACACATTATTTATCAATTAAAATCAATGCCCAGCCAAAAAGCAAAAACAGAGCCACCATTTTAATTTTACACATTTGCACTAAGGATAAATATCTAAACAAACAAAAAAATCAATTTTGTAAATGTTTCTTTCGGTCTATAAAGATGGTTATATTGCAAATGCCACAATCAGGCTCATAATTTTATTACCACCTAGAAAACATTCTTCCAACAAAACAGGTTAGATTTGTAGCTGATTCTTACCTTTTGCCTATTTTCCAGCTTCAATCATATTTTCAGTGTGACTACCTATACAACAGTCAGCCCTAGGTGCCAGGTAGAACTAAAAGGACCTGTGTTACCTTTCAAAAGGCAGCAGGTCACTGTTCCATTTCCCATTTTCCCTGAGGACACCTGAGATCAGTGTATATAAAAATTACTTGATAAAATTATTCTCTCTGCACAAATCAGATCTTGACAATACTAAGGAAACTCTGGCCTCTTTGTGAGGCCTGATAACTGAAAAATTACAGGTTTAACCTACTTAGCCAATTATCAACATAACTGATTTATTTCAGCAAACATTTACTGAAAGTCACTATGTGCCAGGTCCTTGGCAAGATGGTAGGCATGCAAAGAAGATTAAGAAAGGGTTCCTGGCCCTGGCTGGTAGGACTCTGTAGACTGAATGGATTGAAAGGTAGCTGGTTCAATTCCCAGTCAGGGCACATGCCTGGATTGTGGGCCAGGTCCCCAGTTGAAGGCGTGTGAAAGGCAACAATTGATGTTTCTCTCTCACATCGATGTTTCTCTCCCTCTCTTTCTTACTCCCTTACCCTCTCACTAAAAATAAAAAGGGTTCCTGTCCTCAAGGAGTCCAGGCTAGCAGGACGTACAGATACAAATAACTGTACTATAAAGAGATAAGTGATATAAAAGTCTGTAAAAGACATACTAAAATTTGACTGTACAATCTTTTCTAAATATCATAATCCCTAAACATTGAATGATCTAGGCCAGGGGTGTCAAACTCATTTTCACCGGGGGCCACATCAGTCTTGCGGTTGCCTCCAAAGGGCTGAATGTAATTTTAGGACTGTATAAATGTAACTACTCCTTAACAGTTAAGCTAGAGCTCAGAGGCTGGGTAAGAAACAAGGTGCCGAGCCAGATTCGGCCCACAGGCCTTGTGTTTGCCACCGGTGGTCTAGGTATCTGACTTGGTACCATTGGGATATATACCTCTTTGTCTCACCTCTAGTGAGGGTTTATTTTCAGACTGAAAAAAATTTGGGGAAGAGACCACAAGGCTGAAATAACCTGAATTCTCCAAATCAACAGAGCTGAAGTGCCCAGAGGAGTTAATAAAGGTGAGGGAAATCTACAACAAAGACCAAGAGGAAAACCAGCAGAATCTAGAGTTGTGGCTGTAAATTAAGAAGTAAATGTCCATCAAGGGACATTTGCAACATCCAGAAACACTTCTGGCTGTCACCACTGCAGGTGTGGGGGTGCTGCTGGCATCTAGTAGGTAGAGGCCAGGGATGCTGCTCAGCATTCTCCAATGCACAGGGCAACTCCTCATCCCCAAAGAAATAGCCCAAAAATGTCAAGAGCCCAAAAGTTGAGAAGCCCAACTTTTCCAAAGAAATTTCACCCTCAAGAAACTCACAAAAATCGTTACAGCCAAAGATTCATACCACTCATGCTGTAGGGGGGGCCTAATGAGTTAATTAACAGTGTCCTCCTGGGCACTGGGCACTGTCCTCCTGGGCAACGGAGCGCCGTTTGAGTCAGCGCTGGCTGACTCTGATGCCGCAGCACAGCCTTCTGCAAACAAGAATAAAAGCTGCCCCCTAGTCCGGTTCCTTCCCTCCAAGTTATCTACCCTCTTCTGACTTCTTTTCCTTCCCAATCCAAATTAGATCCTGAAGTCCTTCAATCACTTTCTTGCCTCTGTGGACTACAACTGCCTCAAAACCACTATCTTGGGTTGTGGATCAATACAACTATTTACGTTCTCTGCTAGGGGCCCTCTCCCATCCCCCAGCTCCATGGATGTCGCACTCTTTGAGATCTCTAATGAACCTGACTGCCAAATACAGCACTTGTACTAAACTCCCGAAACATGTAATGAAAAATCACAACCTGACACTATTGAGCTCTTTCTCCTTCATAAATCATTATCCTTTGGGGCTTTGATGGCACCAATCTCTCTAGCTTTTCCTCCTATCTCACTGGCTCTTCCTCAGCTTCCTTTACTGAGGCCAGTCACTGACTTATTAGCCATGTCTGTCATGGGAACATGGGAACAATACTGACAGATGGCGGGTTTTAGGGCATCTAGTTGCCATTTCTGTACTATAAACTTCCTCTGGGCAACACTCATGGCTTCTATACAACCATTTTGTACTGATATTCTGCAACCTAGTTCTCTTTCATGATGCCAGATCTGAATATGTAACTGTCTAGGGAACATTCTCATCACCAATGAGAGGCATATATTGTAATACAGCAAAGTGGTTAACAGTAGTGATACTGGAGCCAGGTTACCTGGATTTAGGTCCTGGCTCTACCACTGACTAGCTATGAAAACTTGGGCAAGTTATTTAACCTCTGTGCCTCAGATTTCTTACTTATAACATGAGAATCATCTTAAATCAGACCTCAAAAGGCAATTGTGAAAACTGAATAATTAATACATACAAAGCATATGGAATAGGACCTGCCCTCTAAGAAACAGTCAATAAATGATAGCTATCACCACCACCACCACCACCACCACCATTCCAGGCACCTGCAACCTGGTATGTCCAAAACTGAATTCCTTATTTCCCCAGCCATACTCGGATGAACCACCCAGATAATCAAACCATATTCCTTGAAGTGACCCTACAATCTGTCTCCCCGCCCCCATTTCCAGTGTATCAACTTCTATCCATACTACTTCCTAAAATTCTATCAAAGCTCATCACCATTACCACACTCCCACTGCTATTACATCACCTGAAGGGTTCATGATTTCTCAACTAGACTGTTCCATCAGCTTCCTCATTGACCTTCTTAACTTTAGTTCAGGGCATAACCCCTCAAATTATGTCCACACTGCAGCCAGTGATCTTTCTAAAGTGAAAACATGATCTCATCCAGCCCCACACTCCATTTAGCATTACATCCCAACAAAAGCCTGCCTTGGGATGACTCCCTAATCCTCCCCATCCATGCTTGTCCTCTGCACTCCCACAGTACCCTGCATTTGCCTCTGCCATAGAATGCATTGTATTTACTTAGCTTTATAATACGTCTCTCCCCCTCACCAGACTACAAGCTCTGAAGGAAGAAATTGTGTATTTTAGCTGTAGTTGCAGCCCCTAGCACAGTGCCTATACACAGAATATACTCAATGAATACCGGGTGTCTGAGGTGGATTGCTAGATCCTACGCTGGAAGTTTCATACCCTATGAAGTTATGTTGCCCTAATTTTATCAATGAGGAAAGAGAAATTTAAGACACATTGGACAGGTAACCTGCCCACAGCCACACAGCTGGTTGGTGGCAGAGGCAAACTCTGAATCCATGTCTTCTGACTTTACAGTCAGTGCTCTTTCCCACCGTGCTGCTAACCTCTGTTCTGTACAAACCAGCTTTGTGACTTTGGGGATCAACCTGCTCCCCTGAAACCTCAGTGTCCTCACATCTAACATTCCTTCTTATTCTAACAGTCTGAGCTGCTTCAAAATAAAGGTTTTGGCATAGGAGGGTGAAAGAAAAAATTATTTGTTTAAAGAATGTTGGTACTCACCAGAAAGTTGATTTTCCTTTTTGATTAAAGGAATTTGAATTTGATTATTCAACTGACGACAGACTGAAGAGTAGGGAAAAGGTCAGTCTCTTGGTTAACTTTTCTTTCTTAATAAAAACGGGTGACTTTTTTTTAAATTTACACTTTACTAGGTTAGAAAGAATAAATCAGCGGCAGGATCATGGCAGGCAACTACTCCTTTTAGCTGTGTTTGGCAGAAATTCAACCACATACTGACTAAATCAGATTAAGATGCTCAGTAAGTCGGAGAACCTGTACCTGACTTGTTCAGTCAGCATGGTGAGAGGAGGGGTTTGAAATTTATACTGCGGATCATGACTTTTACTCTTCCTATGCTTATCTCTCTTTAAGAGAAAAGGGATTACAATCATAATATAAGGCCATACTTCTCAAATTGTTATGTAAAATATGTATGTACTCTTCCCAAGTTACCGATCTTACTAAGTGGTAAATAAAGTAATTGCCCTGGCCAGTGTGGCTCAGTGGATTGAGCACCAGCAGCCTCTGAACCGAAAGGTTGCAGGTTCGATTCCCCAGGCCTGGGTTGCAGGCCAGGCCTGGGGTTGGGAGTGTGCAAGAGACAACTGATCAATGTTTCTTGCACACTTTGATGTTTCTCTCCCTCTGTTTCTCCCTCCCTCCCTCCTCTCTCTAAAAAATACATAAATAAAATCTTTAAAAAAAATTTTTTTTTTAAGTAAAGATTCACTAGCCCTGGCTGGTATGGCTCAGTTGGTTGGAATGTGGTCCTGTAAACCAAACGATGGTGGGTTCAATTCCCAGTCAGGGCACATACCCAGGTTGTGGGTTCAATCCCTGACCAGGGCATGTACAAGAGGGCAACCAATCGATATTTCTCTCTCACATTGATGTTTCTCTCTTTCTCTCCCTTCCTTTCTCTCTCAAGGCAATATAAAAAATGTCCTTGGGTAAGTATAAAAAATAAATACAGATTAACTATAAATTAGGAGAGAATGCTGGCCCCTGAAGAGTTAAATAAATCATCTAATACTAATCAATAGCTATTTATTGAATACTATAAGCTTAGGCATCACTATTTTTTAATGCTCTCTAGGTGATTCCAATGTGCAGCTGGTGGTGAGAACCATTTTTACAATATTGTGCTATACAACAAGATGTAAACTAACCCTCCCCCCACCAAAAAAGAGTAAGGACTACTGACTGGATAGCTAACCAAAGGGTATCCAGACCTACCTAAGCATGGACAATCCAGAATCCCACATTTCATCTGCAATTACCTACATGTATGTGAAAGGAACTTCACAAGAAGAGCCACAGGAATGCACAGTGAAGACAAAGAGGCCCTGGGAGTATCTTCATTTCCACGAGAGAATCAACATGACTTTTTGTTTACATCTGTAAGTACCAACAGTTAAATGAAGTATAAACTTCAGACAAGAACTCTTTCTAAAATAATGTTAAAACTAACTAAACTAACTTGTACTCCTAAAAAGTGTACAAGAATATACTGATTAGAAACTTTTATGTGGCAAAAAAAAACAAAAACCACATAAAAGTCAAAGACAAGTGATCAACTAAAAAACATACTTCCAAATACACGAGACTGTACAAAGGGTTAAAAATTGCAATACACAAAAAGTTCTTACAAATCAATAAACACAAGAATGAAAACCATTATACAGAAGTGGACACAACAAGTATGAACAGGAATTTCAAAAGAGAAACACAGATGATCAATGTAGCCTTAAAAGACAATTAACCTAAGAAAGGAAATACACTTCTTGTTTACCAGACTGACAACAATGAAAAAGACGGGTAACACACAGACTGCAAGGGTGAGGGGAACAGACACAGTACCAGTACAAAACCTCTCGAAAGCGTCTGGCAATACCTGTCAAAATGTAATGTGTGCAGCTCAACAACAAAGATGACCAAAGCAATTTAAAAGTGAATGAAGGATTTAAAAGGCTATTTCTCCAAAGAAAATATACAATTGGCCGACAAATGCATGTAAAGACGCCCATTAGTCATTAGAGAAATGTAAATTAAAACCACAGTGAGCCCTGGCCCTTGTGGCTCAGCTGGGTGGGTCGCACTCCACAAGCAGAAAGGGTGTGGGTCCAATTCCTAGCCAGAGCAGCCTGGGTTGCAGGTTTGGTTCTGGTCAGCAACCAACCTTTCTCTCTCGTATTGGTACTTCTCTCCCTCCCTTCCCCTCTTTCTAAAATCAATGAGCATGTCCTCTGGGGAGGATTAAAAACAAACACAATGAGATTGGAGCGTTGTTCTGTAACCGAAAGGTTGCAGGTTCAACTCCTGGTGGGGACACATACAGGAGGCAACCAACAGGTGTTTCTCATATCCATGTTTCTTTCTCTGTCTCTCTCTCTCTAAAAAATCAACCAATCAATAAAGACTGCCTCCACAAAGGAAAAAAAGCAAACAGTAAGTAATAACAAAGGACAAAAAAGTTTAAAAAAAGAAAAGAGCCCTGGCTGGTCTGACTCAGTGGACTGAGTGCTGGCCTGCGAACCCAAAGGCCGCTGAACAGATTTCCAGTCAGGGCACACGTCTGGGTTGTGAGCCAGGTCCCCAGTTGGGGGCACGCAAGAGGCAACAAATCAATGTTCCTCTCCCTCTCTTTCTCCCTCCCTTCTCCTCTCTCTGAAAATATATAAAACCTACAAAAAGAAAAGATTTCCTCCAGAGAGTCCCCACTTCTTCTGGTTAACAGGTTTTGATGATTTTTATTTTATATCCTAGTAAGCCTCTGAGATCCACTCTCCAGCCCATCTCCCCTTTCATATCCCCCCCACCATGCATCCCAGATCTCCCTTGAGCATAATGAGACAATAGTCCTTTAATAAAAAACACTGTCCCTAAATTACGTCCCAAAGCAGACAAAAAGAATGCAGAACTACACATATATTGAATGTCACACAACCTGCTTACTAGTCAGACTGCCAAAAAATCACTTGCTTCTCCTCTTGTAGGTTTAGACAAACACAAACCCAAAAGGAACTGTGCTCCCACGTAAGACTACTGCCTCTCCACATGACTTCAAGAGCTGAGGCATTAGAGACACTTCCTCGCTATAAACCCAAACAGAACGCTTTGTTTATTTTCTCTTGGCATATAGTTAGTGGCTTGTATTTCCTGGCAGTCACTGTACATCTTTTGGCAAGTGCCTTCAAGTTTCTCAGTACAAATGTTTTATCCAGTCACTGAAGGCAATGCATTGTACCTTGAATTTACACGCCAAGAGAAAGACTCAGACTGAAAAGAAGACCTTCAGTATCACCTTCCCACAGTATATGAGACACTACACTAGTTAGAAGGCCCAGATCCAATTCCCGGGTGTGCAAGTGTCTTTTGCAGTACGATCTCCAGCCTGCTCTTTAATCTTTCTGTACCTCAGTCTTTCCAGCCTGGAAAACAGAATTGTATTACCTGCCTCTCCCTGAATTTAGACTCTCATTGCTGACTGAGAATACTTATGTTTCTATAATTTGTGAAGCTGGGGTTTGAAATACTCAGAAAATTAAGCACAAATGTTGTTTCTCACTTTGTCAGACCTGCCAGGCAGAATCCACAGTAGAACCTAGCAAGAGTCCCTAAGCAAGTTGTTCTGACCTTCCACTCAATAAATAACACATAAGAATGGGAAGGCAGCCCTGGCTGGTGTGGCTCAGTGGATTGAGCGTGGGCTGCAAAGCAAAGGGTCACAAGTTTGATTCCCAATCAGGGCACATGCCTGGGTTGCGGGCCAGGTCCCCAGTAAGGGAGGTGCAAGAGGCAACCACACACTGATATTTCTCTCCCTCTCTTTCTCCCTTCCCTTCTCCTCTCTCTAAAAATAAATAAAATCTTAAAAAAAAAAAAAAGAATGGGAAGGCAGTTGGTGTGGCTCAGTGGATTGAGTGCCAGTCTATGAACAAAGGGTCGCCAATTCAATTCCCAGTCAGGGCACGTGCGGGGGTTGCAGGCCAGCTCCTCACTGGGGGGCATGCAAGAGACAACCACATATTGATGTTTCTCTCCCTTTCTCCTTCCCTTCCCCTCTAAAAATAAATAAATAAAACCTTTTAAAAAAGAGAGTAGGAAGCAAGAGGCAGGACCTTCAGATGCTACATGGCTAGCTACAGAGGCAATTCATCATATGTCGGGCTCGGTGACTGTATTATCACCCTAGACACATTACCCTTAACACTCCATTGTAGTCTTACCTCAAAGAAGCTACCTCAATACTTAAAGCACTTACTTATTCAATGTTTACCAAAAACAAGCACTTTCCCTGGATGGGAACTGTGCTGGTAGGGGTTGCCTCTGGGTGACCCTACAGTTAAGGTAGGACAAAGAGATGACATATCAAGTATGAGGTACAAGATAATTTAGATTTACAGCAGTATTTTACAATCCTGTCTGAGTTACTAGTACACTTCTGAAATACAAAATTCTGGACAGCATTCCAAAAGGGATTATTAAAAGGCAAATACTGGATTTTAAAAAGATCAACTTGAAAACTTGAAAAACTTTGTGATTATCACCCTTCCATTTGGTCACCCTTTGGTCTGTGCAGCTCTTACAACAAATAAGTTTACTGCCTGTCTAGGCTCTCCACAAGGCCAAGTTTTCCCTTCGTTCTAGTAAACATTTCCTTTGCTAGCACTGAAGTTATGACATTAACTTATATCTATATCTAGTCACAGCACGTTTTATGCCCCTAAGCAATGCATCATATGGCTGACACTCAGTTCAACACACCACTTGACGGACATCACTATGAATTCATACTATGATTCACAATATAAATCCTAAAATACATTTTATATCCTGATTAAAATGCAGCACACCCTTGTGAAAGAAAAGTGGCATACAAGTTAAGAAATACTCTTAAAGACTGAATCCCACAATTCCTGCCTCATTTAAAGGAGATGGCTTTGGGTGGATAGAGCACTAGGCATGGAAAGTAAGAGAGACCTATGTTCAATTCCAGGTCGGCTGCTTACTTTAAAGACCTTGAGCCTCTTTTCTTATCTGTGAAATAAAAACATCTACTTTATGAGGTTATTGGGAGGATAAAGAGTGCTATACAAATTTCAGTTATTATTATTATTATTCTGCCTTAGATTTATTCAAAATTGACAGCGTTCTTTCAAGGAGCTGGTGATCCAATAATTAAGAAGGTCATTTTCCCAGCTGGGTACTTCAGTTGGTTCGAGTGTCCTCCCTATGTGCCAAGGTTGCAGGTACAATCTCGGGTCAGGGCGTATACAAGAATCAAACAAACCGATGTTTCTCTCTCTCTCCAAAAATCAGTAAATAAAAAATATTTAAAAAACGTAATTTTGTTCACATGCTTACCAAAAATTTTCTGAGTAAACCTCAAGTCACTGAAAAGCATCACTTCTTTCCACTCTCCAAAAAACAAGCAAAGCAGCACTGCCCTTCCAGGGGCGTGGTAAGCAGAGACAGAAATGAGGAACTGGACACATTCAGGGTGAATGGGCAGAGATACTTTACTTCATTATTTGGACTGAAAAGTAAAATCAAAGGTCAAAGTTTTCCAATGGGGACCAAGATGTAATCAAAATTAAATACAACCTACAGCTGATTCAGAAAACTCACTAATCATCAAAGTAATGCAAGTATTGTTCATAGATCAACTAATCCTCACAGCATCCCAGAGAAGAAAAGTTTAATTCTCGTATTCTAATTACTTTTAATCACAGGAAAAACTTGAATGGACCAAGATGTACCATTTTAATAAAGCAGGTCAACAAATATTCTGTTCTTTCTTATCTATCCAAACGTCACCTACCTTTCAAGTCCCTTTTCTGAGAGCTTTCCATAACTAGGCCACCCTTCACTGATTTCTCCCTTCCCAGGAACTCTATGGTTTATCATAAAATTTAACACTTATAGCCTCTCTTCTCCTGACCCTGTCCACCTTGCAAAGCATCACCGTCTCAGTTCAAACACTTAATAACTGCTTTGTTTCATGTTTAGCTGCACTAAAATTTCTTTGGGACAGGGATCATGGTTTGTCTAAGAGGGCCTTTCAGAAAATAGCACCTACCACTTTATTTATTTTTAATTGAATCCAGACAGAAGGGAAGTGAGAAAGAGAGGGAGAGAAACGGCGGTGTGAGAGAGAAATATCAATCCGCTGCCTCTTGCATGTGCCCTGACTGGGAATCAAACCCATGGCCTGTCAGCTTGTGGGACACACCCAATCAACTGAGCCACCGCAGCCAGGGCAGCACCTACCGTATTCCTATCACTTACTGTGTGCCATGTATTTTATTAAGTGCTTTACATACTTTGTCTTATTTAGTCATCACGATAATGTTACATTATTGACATTATTTCTATTTTACAGAAGAACAAACAAGGATATGAAGAGGTTAGGCTGAAGTTACGTAGCTTAGAAAAGACAGGGCTGAGATTTGGGCCCAAGTCTGTCTCTTGAAGTTGGCACAAAGTAGAGACTGTGAACAAATATTTGCTCAATTATCCTAATCACTTAATGTGTTGATGGTTGGTATCACCACACATGAACTAATGAAGGTAAAAGCCTTGCCCAGAGTCTTATGAGGTACAGGAGGGAGGGCTGCCCCTCCCGGCAGAACACCCACCAGGTGCTAGGTTCAGCGCCTGGTGCTTCACATGAAGCAACTCCTTTACTCTATAAAAACTCCTAACTCTAAATTCTCTTCAACAAATAGCACGGATAACTCCTCCATCAGAGATTTACCCAAAATGTCACCCTCCCTCAACCTGAACACACATGCTCCCAGGTGTGGCGTGCGCTACACTCCTTCTGGGTCTCCCTTTGACTCAAGGAAGAGGACAAAGCCTCCTGCTTCCCAGCAGCCAATAGGTTAAAAGTCTCAGCATTTCTATTTTTTGTAAATCTCAGCTTTTTAAAACAAGCGTTTACCAAATGCCTGGCCTTCTTCAGAACAGGCCATCCTGCTCCTCATTCTAACACTCACGATCTTAGTTATTAACCACCACAGTCCTGTGAGGTAGGTAGTATTTTCTCCACTTAACAGACAAATAACGTCCAAAACAAACACAAACCAACACTATTAAGGTCACGTGGCCGGTGGCCGATTAGGTGCTGGAATCCAGGCCTCCTGACTATCCACCCTGTTTCATTCCCTCAGCAGAAACTCATAGATGGTAACCGATTTATCTGGAGTCGCTGGGCACTCTAAATAGCAAAAACTCTAGAATAATTTTCACTCAAAAGGTATGTATTGGACGCCTGTATGTCAACCTTGTAGGTGGAAATACTACCTCCTCTACCTATTCGCTGTGTGACACGGAGCACGTCGTTTCACCTCCTTCGGTGAATTCCCTCGTCCGTCAATGGAGGTAACAGTACCTACCAAACTGTCGCGAGAAATGAGATGATGAAAGTGAAACGCCTGGCCCTATGTCTGACAGATGGTGGGCGCTTCGTAATCATGGGTTCCCTCCACCTACCTCCTGCGCCCCACAAGCCTCGGGGTTCACTCCCTACCCCCATGCCACAGGGTATCCCCCGGGCCAGAGGCCTGCACGCGGCCGCCGGGTTTCACAAGCCAGGGGCCAGCCGCACTGTCATACCTGCATGGAGTCAGCGCTGACGATTTCGCCACCGAGCCGCTGGCCTAGCTGCAAGGCCAGAGTGGATTTGCCGGTGCCCGTGGCCCCGAGAATCACCACAAGAGGCAATGTCCGTGGCAGGCCCCGGAGCCCAGGGCCCACAGAAAATGCTCGTGCAGCCACCACCGCTGCCATCTTGAAGACATCTGCGCTTGCGCGGAAGCGGCTGTCCCCATGACAACGGGCAGTGCGCCTGCGCAGACGTAGGGCTCAGTAGGGAGGGTGAGAAGGGGGGAGAAAGCTGTGGCCCCGAGGTACCCAAGCTTGAGAGGCTCCGGACGTTGACTGCCGTCAACTAGCTGGCGTCAGAGCTTCAACTCCCAACTCTCTTACGTGGGCGATGGCAGTCCTATCTAAAAGAGATCTATCCCTATTATTCTCTTGCAGCACCCAGTTATTTTTCTTCATAGCACTGATTACAATATAAAATTATAAATTGCCAAGACTCTTCTCTTTTGTCTGACTTTCCATTCCAGGCTGTTAGTTCCATATTGCTGTATCTCCAATACCTAGCACAGTACCTGATACCGAATAGGCACCCAATATTGTTAAATGGAGAGGGGAATGGCTTGCCTATCTAGTGCTGGAGGCAGTCAGCCCAGAAGTGTGGCATTCTCCGGGATCAGATCTGCCTGTGATCAGGCAAGAGCAGCTGCTCTAATGTTTCACCCCACAACGCAGTCAAACACTGTCGGCAGGCCAGGCGAAACTTCCCATCTCTTTGGAGAAAGGATGCAAGCAAGAGATGGGGTGAGAACAGAGAAAAACAAGTCAACAACCCAGAAAATATGAAGAGGAAAAATAAAGAAAGCAGAAAGGATAAAGTAGAAGCAATCGTCAGATTAAAAATGGAAGTGATGAAAATTAAGTGCTGGACCAGAGAGAACCAAAATCCAGGGGACTCCACAACCTTTAAGAAAAGGCTTTAGGCCTTGGCTGGTGTTGCTAAGTTGGAGCATTGTCCCCTAAACCGAAAGGTCAAGGGTTCAATTTCCGGGGCATATGCCAAGGTTGTGGGTTTGTCCCTGGTTCACGTTGTGTGCATGAGAGGCAACAGATCGATGTTTCTCACATCGAAGTTTTTCTCCTCTCCTTCCCTTTCCCTCTCTCCAAAAAAGAAAAAAGAAAAGGAAAGAAAGGGCTTTGGAATCAGACCTGCGTTCACATCCTTGCCGGGTCACTTATCAGCTGTGTGGCCTCACACAGTAACTTTACTTCTTAGTCTCAACTTTTGTATCATTAAATGCTCGTCAGGATTCCCACAGGGAGAAAATAATGTCTGAAAAGTGTCTGCTACAATGCCCTGGCACGTAATGACCACCATTTGTTGAATACTTGATATTATTATAATAGTAACATCCCATCTGCCTTACTAAAGAGGTAAGAGCGGCAGCCTAAAAGCCAAGAAATTTTCGATAATGTGCAAGTGTCTAAATACCTATTGTGTTAACTCCTTCTTAGCTAGTTTAAGAGTTAATTGCTTTCTCCCTGAGATTGCCTGTCTCTGTCTAACTCTCACATCACCAGGGCCCCTTGGGCCAGAGGAATTATTACTCTTGGAAGTTTAGAGCATATGTGAGAGCGCCTGCCAATGTGTGGCCTGCCTGGAATAACTGCGAATACATTCCTCAATCACTTGAATCACCGTTGGCATAATGGCCACTTTTGTAGCCCCCTTTTGTTTGGAGAACACCAGATCCTAGGGTCCCCATACCTCCTTTCTCAGTCCAATCTGCTTTGATCAAAAGCCTTGTTCTCTCCAATTTGTGGTACCTGCCTGGGGCTGGTTTGGAAGTCGAAATGTGTGGCCACATATTGGCAGACACTCTCAACATGATGGTTGTTAACTGTTGAGCCTTTGCCTGGAGACTTTCAGAGGGTATGGTTACCATGACAACCAACCGAAAGATGACAGGTTGGAGAAATAAATGATGCAAATAAAGCAAAAGGGAGGCTAATTTCATGATGACAATCTGACCATGACAGAGTATGCTCACTCACAGATGGGAAAGGACTGTCCAAGTCATGACCAGGTGACTGTTATTAGAGAGAGGAAAAAAGAGGGGGGTGGAATTTACCACTGAAAGACCAGAAGAAGGAGAGGCTGGTTGCCAAGGCAACTGGGGAGAAAGAAATGAAAAAATGGGGCTTTACCACAGCAGCAGAAAATTGCTTCTTGCCAAGCAACACAGGACTGTTGCTATAGAAACAAAGAGAACAGGGATCCTGTAGACCATGGGGAGAATTATCACTAAAATGCTGAGCAGGAAATACTCCTAAATCAGAATGGAGCCCATGGTCCAAGATAAATGAGAAGTGAGAAAAACATCGGGCCATTTCCATTCATTGTAATTCTATCAGTCCTACCAAACAGAATGGGAACACATTTTATAATACCTTTTCAGTATTTTATTTGTACTTCTGTCTCCCTAATGATCCTCTGAACTCTAAATTATACTAAGAATAGGTCCTGCAAGAAAATCTGTAACTTGAAATTCTAATTGGAGAGATTAAGTTCAAGGGAAAATTGGGAAATTAAAGTCTATGATCAAGAGTTAATAAGTATTTCTAAAAAAACAACATAAAAAACATAAAACCCCCTAATGGGAAGTTTTGCAGGGTAATAAGGACACAAAAGCCACCAAAAGGGAGTCAGGAAAGCTATTTGTAGTCATGCCCAGGTATTAGCTTTGACCCCCTCTCTACTTTCATGAGGTCAGATGGGACATAGTTCAATCCATTCTAAAAGATAGCTCGAGAGGAGAGGGAGTCTCTCACTTTAAGTGTATGTATATATGTAGAGGTGAAGGATACAGAAGCCCATCTCCAACATACTCCACTGCTTACAGATTATTTTGGGTACAGAAATTCTAGTTGAAAAGGCAGAAATGTTGGGACAGGTTCAGTCTGGAAGAGCATATCTAAAATGTAGGAATGAGGTACTGGAGATGCTCAGATTACTTGGAGGGTAATAATTCTTTGCCTGTCCCTCTGAAAGTCCAGAGCCAGCCACCTAACTGTCACCTACAATGTGTGAGTATTGTACCCTGGGGCAGATGTGTAGTCAGGCTGGGCCCTCTGCACCTACCTCACCTTCTTTAGGAAACTGAGGGCAGGACATTGGGTTGGATGCACATGAGAACATGGCAGAAAAGGAGAAAGGGAGAAGTGCAGAAAGGCAGAAGGGAAATCTGGATGATGACCCATAATTGTTTATTATAGTATTTTCCTTTTAAAAAAAGATTTTATTTATTTATCTTTAGAGAGAGGGGAAGAGAGGGAAAATGAGAGGGAGAGAAACATCGACGTGTGAGGGATACATCCATCGATTGCCTCTTGTACGCCCTCAGCTGGGCACCTGGCCCACAACCCAGGCATGTGCCCTAACCGGGAATTCAACTGGCGACCTTTCAGTTCACAGGCCAGCACTTAATCTACTGAGCCACACCAGGAGGGTTTATTATATTATTTTCTTCCCTCTGTATATTTTAAATAATTTATTTTAGCCCTGGCTGGTATGGCTCAGTGGGTAGAGTGCCAGCCTGCAAACCAAAAAGTTGTCAGTTCAATTCCTGATCAGGGCACATGCCTGGGTTGCAGGCCAGGTCCCTGGTCCGGAAGGTACAAGAGGCAACCAATGGATGTTTCTCTTCTTTTTTTCCCCACCTCCTTTCCCCTCTCTCTAAAAATAAATAAATGAAATATTTTTTTAAAAATTAACAAAAATACCAATAATTTATTTTAAAAATTTTTAGAAAAAGAAACATAAAAAGAAGGCTACTGGTGAAACTGTTAGAGCAGAAGTTCCATTCAACGTGAAGCATCCAGGAAGCTCAAACGTCCAGGATGGAACTCTGGAGGATGCCATGGCAGTCTGGACAGAAGGAGAACTGTGCCTTGGGAGGACTGAAGCACCTGTCTCCAAGGTACGAGAGGAAAGTAGGGTCACAGACAGACACCAGCCCTGGCTGGTGAGACTCAGTGAATTGAGTGCCGGCCTGTGAACCAAAGGATCACAGGTTCCCAGTCAGGGCACAGGCCTGGGTTGTGGGCCAGGCCCCCAGTAGGGGGCACATGAGAGGCAACCACACATTGATGTTTCTCTCCCTCTCTTTCTCCCTCCCTCCCCCTCTCTCTAAAAATAAATAAATAAAACCTTTAGAAAAAAAGACAAACACTAGCTTTTTGGTACAACCCAAGGTGCCTTTGCAACCTAACCCCGTACTAATTAGGCATCCTAAATGAAAACTATTTCCTCTGGGGGTATTTTATGATGAACTTGGTACCTGTATTAATTTCTGAGGGCTGCCATAACAAGTTACCACAGACTGGGTGGCTTTAAACAATAGAACAGCATTCTCTCACAGTTCTGGGGGCCAGAACTCCAAGAGCAATATGTGGGCAAGGCCATGTTCCCATGCTTCCCTCTGCGGAAGAAACCGTCCTTGCTTCTTCTAGCTTCTGGTGCTTGCTGACAATCCTCACCATTACCTGGTTTGTGGCAGCCCGTCTCCAGTCCTGCCTCTGTCTTAACATGGCCCTCTTCTCCATTTGCACATTTCTGTATGAATTTCCCTCTCTTTAGGACACCAGTCATTGGATTAGAGCCCAGCCCAATCTAATATGACCTTACTTAACTTGATTACATCTGCAAAGATCCTATTTCAAAATTAAGGTCACATTCACAGGTTCTGGATAAACCTGAATTTGGTGGGGGATATTATACAACCCCATACAGTACCTGAGAGTAATCACACCTTCCATTGGTTTGGTGAACTGCTGTCTCCATTGGTGATTGGTTAATTCAAATTTGGGAGCATCGGAATTACTCAAAACAAGCAAGAGGAAGAATAGAGTAGAGCTCACCATGTTATACCTAAAGTTAAGTTACAGGGTTTGCTTCAGAGCACACCAGAATGCTCTCAAAGGGTGTTCACTTCAGGCCATCTCAGCTCTCTAAGAGACCCTGCATACCACAGAGCATCCCTGAAGGCTGCAAAATCAGAGTGGGGGAGGTGCAAAAGGGGGAACGATGCAGAGCCATCAGAGGTCCTTACCAGTTCTAGACTCTGGGCTTTTTCCTTTTAAAAAAAAAATATAGAATGCTTCATGAATTTGCATGTCACCTCATGCAAAGGCCATGTTAACCTTCTTTGTATTGTTCCAATTGTATTTGATTTATTTATTTTTGTATCGTTACAATTTTAGTGTATGTGCTGCCAAAGCGAGCACCTCGGGACTCTTTTAAGCCTTCTCCTGTACTCCTCTGGCCTGTTCTCCTTCTCATGGCTCGGCATTTTGGGCCTTCATCATCTTTATATCCTGATGAGTTTCAAGCTTGTTTCTTCATTTCAAACCCTTTTCTAAAGCTTCAGTGTCACATTTCCCACTTCCTCTGTTTTGGGTGACCCCATCACTTCAATCTCTGTGTCCCAAACCACAATCAGTTTCTTTCCCTGACTTCCCTATTTCAAAGAATCACAGAGGATGTTTGCTGTTGAAAGGATCCACTTAGAAATCTAGTGCAATCCCTCTTGTTTTGTAAAAATGAGACCATTCAGCCAGCAAATCAGACCAGATGTCTCCCCTTTCCCGGGTTCCACACAACCTTCCCAATCCCCTTTCCCCGAAGCTATTATTTCCTTAGCCTAGAACAACGTCTCCTCTTCACTTAGCCAAATACTACTGGCACTTCTAGTTCCAGTCAAAGTCGTAATATCCCCAACAAGAACTTTCTTAATGACTCCAAAGTGCTCTCTTCCCCTTCTGAGGCTTGTAACCCTTGTCTGAAACACATATCGCCTTGTTTTGTCATCATGTTTGCATGCTCATAAACTTCTAATAAGGAACCATAGCTTCATCTTCATTGCTCTTAACTATGTGGGAGGTACTATTCTAGGTACTTTACATATAATTTATTTACTCTTCACAACAATTCTATGAGGTAGGTATTAATATTATATTCATTTTAGAGAAGAAGGGAACTCACCCAGGGAGGTGAGTGATTTGCCCAATGTCACATAAGCAGTAACCCTAAGTTCCTGCTCTTAACCGTTATTCAGGGTGGGGCAAAAGAAGATTTACAGTTGTTATTATGGAAAATGATACAATAATTAATAAATGATAATACAAGAATAAGCCGCGTTTTGCATCACGTCTGTAAACCTACTTTCCCAACCCTGTAATATGCCATCTACACCACCTTCTGTGAATATTTTTGCATCTTTGTTATCTCTGCAGGACTTGGCTCTAACCCCTTATCCCAATGTTTTCTAAGTGTGACCTTAGGATTCCACCTCCCTGCTTGCTTGTCAGCAGCAATGTAGATTTCTGGCCCTGACTTACTGCATCAGGGTCTTGGAGGTGGTTAGATTCTAAAAACACACTCAGGCTGAAAAATCTCTGCCTGAATAAAATAGGCATTAGAGGATTTCATGACTAAACGGAATCAGTTGACTCCAGCTCAGATTGAAGGCATCGCAGTGCCAAGTAAGGACAAATGGAGGCACCTCTGTGCAGCAGCATCACAGACTTGCAGCTCCTGCCCGCCATGGGTCGTGGGATGCTGTGGACCCATCAGAGACTCAGGTCTTTGCCCTCCTTTTCTCCTCTACCCGTGTCGGTCTCCCCAACCCTGCCTACTTCTTCCTCTTTAATTCACTGCCTCTTGAGCAGCGTCAATATGTGTACTCAAGATTACTTCAAAGTACTCCTTCTGGAAAGCTTTCTTATTTTACCAATCCCTCCTGTCTGTCACCTTTTAATATGATAAATCTGTATTCTAGGTGTGGCTGGTTCAATGGTTTAAATAACACTAATCATTTGGGGAGAAAATACTTGCAAATTATGTATCTGATAAGGGATTAATACCTGTGGGAGGCAGTTAGACAGACAGGAGCAGAACGAGGATGATGGGCCAGGTACAGAAGGTCACCAGCGCTGAGGGTGCCTCGCACCAGGCAAAACTGGGAAAACAAGGACCTCATCCCCAGGGTAACCTTTCCACCCTAGCACATTGCTAGTAATGAGGTTCAGACCCCCCTGACCTCTCATATCAATGGTCATGTGTTTCAGACCCTCCCTGGCCTTTCCTCCCCGAACCTGTTGCTAGTCATGCAGGTTCGACCCTCTTGGAGGGAGAACAAAGCAAGGGGGCTGGAGAATAGCTCATAAGCATTAAGCCCCCAGGACAATGAGGTTCTGACCCACATCAAATGCATCTAGGACTCAGTTGTGTTTCAGCTCCAGGCCCAGAAAAACAGCAAAACCAGACAAGCAACACCATGGCTGACATCAGGACCAGCTGCACTGACTAATCACCCCCTGCCCCGTTACTGACCAGTCAACCCTGAAAGGACACACCTGGAAAAGCTGCTGAATATTCTATTGGGATCCTCCCCTGAGACCGCCAGATAAATAGTTATACCTCGGTACTCGTCAGCCACAGAATGTCAGACCCGGTACTCGTCGTAATTTGATGACAAAAATCAGTTGCAGCACTCGGCGCTTGCTCGGGACTCGTCGCACTTGCCAGAACTTGTTTGAGTCACAACGCCACCCACAAGAGAAAATGCTTCATTGTTTGGTACTTCTCGGTTTCCGCACTCTTCATGAGTTCCAGAAAGAATTAAGGACGAGTACCGAGGTACCACTGTACCCTCAAGCCGGAGGACCCAGTGAGGCTCTCTCTCTCTGGAGCACTCCCACTGTTCTTTCCATTCCCTCCCGTCCCCCAGGCATGGTATCCTTGCCTTTCTCTGTCTCCTAAGCTCTGAGGGCCCTCCTTTTGTCTCTGTAACTTGTTCCCTGAGCCCATTTCTTCTACAGTTCACCTCTTCTGCCTCTGTGACTTTCTAAATAAACTTTCTCTTACAGTTTGAGTCTTGGCTCTGAAATCTTTCTCAGCCAGAACTCAAGAACTGAGGCGGCTGAACCGAGGTCTAGTCTGACCCCACCAGTCTAACACCTGGTGCTGCTTTGCTGCCAACATATCCAGAATATATAGAGAACTCCTAAAACAAATAATAATAAACCCAGTTAATAAATGGGCAAAGAACTTGAATGGCCATTTCTCCAAAGAAGAAATACAAAAGGCCAATAAAGCACATGAAAAAATGCTCATCACTAATCATTAGGAAAATACAAATCAAAACTACAATGAGTTACCACCTCACATCCATTAGGACGGCTACAGTAAAAAAACCTAACAGGTGTTGCCGAGGATGTGGACAAATTGGAACCCTTGTGCATTGTTGGTAGAAATGTAAGGTGGTAGAGCTGCTGTGGAAAACCACATGGAATTTCCTCAAAAAATTAAAAATGGAATTACCATATGATTCAGCAATTTCACTACTGGGTATACACCCAAAATAACTGAAAGGAGGGTTTCTTTTTCTTTTTTTCTTGGACACAGCAAGCTCCTATTTTATCTCCCAGCTCCAAAAATCCATTTAGTATAATGTCCTCAGAGAATGTGTCAGATATTAAACTGGTAAGAACAGATACTACACTTGATCTTAGCCAAAAGGATGAGAATCGATGAAAGCAGGGTTTCAAAAAGATATTAATATACCCATGTTCACAGCAGCATTATTCACACCAGCTAAGATGGAGAACTCATTCAAATGTTCATTAAGAGATATACAGATAAGCAAAATGAGGTATGGTATATGCATACAATGGAATATTATTCAGCCTTGAAAAAGGAAGTTCTGACATATGCTACAACATGGATGGACCTTGAGAATATTATGCTAAGTGAAGTAATCCAGCCACAAAAAGACAAGTAGTACGTGATTCCACTTATATGAGCTACTTAGCCAAAATCAGAGAGACAAAAAAAAGAATCAGAAAGACAGCAGAATGGTGGCTGCCAGGAGCTGGGGGAAGGGGAGGGCAGGGAGGTATTATTTAAGGGGGATGGAGTTTTGGTTTTACAAGATGAAGAGTTATGGAGACGCACAGTACTGGACATAATGGTTGCATAAACATTATGATTTAATACCATTGACCTGGATACATAAAAATGGTTAAGACGGTAAATTTGTTATGTGTGTTTTACTATAATAAAAATAATTGGGAAAAAAAGATAACATGCCCATAGAATGCTTACTGTGTGGCAGACAATGGTCTAAACTCACCACAAAAAAAACCCTAATTATTTACCAAGACTTACTATTGCTCACAACAATGCAGTGAAGCAGGTGTTCTTGTTTATACCTATTTTACAGATACTGGGGCTAGGAGAGGTTAATAATTTTCCCATAGTCATGCAGCTGGAAAACGCAGAGCCAGACTTAGGACTGAGGTCTGTTGGGTGTGAGAGACCCCTTAACCATACTGCTTTCCTGAAGGTTAAATGTGATCCATCACTTCCTGGGCACCTACCGGGCCCTTGGCACTGAGTCTTATTGTTTTTAATAACTCACCTGATAGAGACTTTAAGAATATATTTACATTTCCTGGGCAAAAGAATGGTAACATTAATACAGTTGATTCCTTTGGCAGCAGTTCTAAATAAAGACATTAACAAGAGCTGCCCACTGGGCTTAAAGTAGAAACGTCCACACCCCAACGGAACTTCAGCTGACACATTTAGATACCTCCCCTTCGCCCCTCCCCAGTCACCCAGTCCTTAATCATTGCCCAACTGGTTGTCTTACTCTTAGAAGGGAACCTGTCTCGACTCTCACTCCCCTCCCATCACCTTTCACATCTACAATCAGCCATCCCCATCCCCCTTCCTTCCAAAGTGAATATTCTGCAATATCCTGACCCGAGGAGCACTTTGGACAAATTCAGCATGTCTGAGATCACTCAGCCTGCCTCAGGCCCCCTAAAATAGCTGCCTGTCGGGGCAGGAGTTAAGCATATGCGTTAACCTTTTATTGTCTAACATGATGACCTTTCTTTTCTATACCAAGGGTGGCTTCTTGGCTGCCCCTTACTCTGTCCACATCACCCAGTTGGGCGTGTATTCTCTGAAATCCAGGAATAAAGTCCTGACTATTTCTGGACAAAGATAGAGGTAGGAGTCTGCAGGAATGAGCTAGGAAGGAGATTAAAATGCTTCACATTCCAGAAACACCCTCCTTTCCCCACCAGGAGATGGCTTTATTCCCACTCCTTTCTCAGCAGAGTGGGACTCCAAGGAGCTGAAGTTTGGAGTCAGGCAGCCGGTGCTATAGCTGAGTGACTTAGATAAACGACTTACCGGTAAACTCTCTGAGCTTCAGTCTGCTTATCTGTGAAAAGGGTGACACCATTCTGTTCTCCAGCTTATTGTGAGGATTAAGATACATAAAACAACTAGCATTAATGCCTGTTACCTAAGAGTCCCTACTCTTATTGAGGGCCCAGGAATTCTCTCAAGGTTTAGTAAAGGGAGAGAAGTCCTACAAATTAAGTCTCTTGACAAATGTCCTCAAAAAAGGATGGGAACATACTCTCTGGCGCCTGCCCACGCCTTTCTTCTCTCCCAGGCGTGCATCTTTACTTTTCTCTCCTGAACTCCAAGGGACCCCCTGAGACTTGCAACCAGGATGGCAACAAGCAGCAGCAGCTCATCCCAGGCTCCCCCACCCACCGCCCCCGCGCCACAGCCTGTTTCCAAGGCCCCCTCTTCTGACTTTTCTGTGAGCAGCCCACTTGGGCTCACTTCTTCCCTGTAATGTTTCTAGAGCCAAAGCAGCCCTGCCTAGGCACTGTCCTGTCACTTCTTCTACCCCAAGCCCTTCCTTTGTTTCACGGGCACCAGCTTTAATAAATGTACTCTCAAAAATAATCAATAAAAAGGATGTGAACAGTTGACCGTAACTAAAAGTTGTTTTTTGTTTTTTTTTAAGATTGTATTTATTTGTTTTTAGAGAGAGGAGAACAGAGGGAGAGAAACATCAGTCAGTTGCCTCTTGCAGGCCCCCAACTGGGGACCTGGCCCATAAACCAGGCATGTGCCCTGACTGGGAATTGAACTGGCAACCTTTTGGTTTGCAGGCCAGTGCTCAACACTCTGAGCCACACCAGCCAGGGGAAAGAAAAAAATTAAAAAATCAGTATTTCTCTTTCTCTAAAATCAGTTTTAAAGAGAGATAGACCCAGTAATCCAAGATATTTTTATCAAACAGCTACTTGTAGATTGGGTTTGGTGATGTAGGGGTTTTGGGGGCAAAGTGAAAAGTTCACCTGACAAGACACTGGGTTTGGGATTCTGATTTTGTTATGTGACCTTGACCAAGAAACCTTTCTGGGCTCCAGTACCATGTGGCAGATATTGCTTAGTTACCAGGTTGTGATAAGGGCACTTGGTAAATGTGAGGAATTTATAGTAGCTTTTTGATTCCACTCAGGCTCCGTAGGAGTGCAGGAAGGCAACACCAACGCAGGTTTCAGCTTTAAGGTGGGAGTAGCTGAGGCAAAGTGGCTGCCTCCCACCCTGATGCTCAGGCCTTCCTGAACAGCAACCGCGTTCCTTTCAGTCCCAGAAGGGGCCTCTCTGGGGCAAGACTAACCCTGGCAGCCCACAAATGGGCAGAGGGGCTGGTCATGGAGCATTTACTCCATCCCAGTAAGTGGCCGGCACAATGACCCCATGAAGAGAGTTCCAAGAAACAGTTAAGTGATGGAGTTCGTGTTTACCTCCTCCACACACCTCATGCTAACAAAACAAGCCAATCATCGATCATCGCTATGCAGTGTTTGAGACTTCTGTGGAACAGGCAGGGCTGGTTTCAAATCCCAGCTCATTCACTCACTAGCTTTGTAACTTCGGGCAGTTCTGTTTCCCTCTTAGAACCTCAGTTTCCTCTTCTGCAGCCCTGGCATGTGACTGGTATGGCATAATATGGAGAAGTGAGCTCAGACGTAGGCAGTACTCTATTGGGAAGAGCCATTACCAAATTCTCTCCTCTCGAATTTATAGCAAGTTTATGAGAACTATGGGAGGGAAAAGGAGCCTTGATTTTTTCTCATTAAATCCGGGGAAAAAGAAGAAAAATCACATTATATCACAAATTCACTGTGAATTTTTAAAAAGATGTCCTGCGCAGGGTCATCATACCACTGGAGGAAGAACAGTGCTAAATATAAGGCTTTATAGTTTAGAAAGTGATTTATCCTCTACCACTTCATTTAATACCTGCCAACCCCCTGTGAAGGAGCATTTATCCTCACTTTACAGATAAGGAAACTAGGACTCAGAAAGATAAAGTTCAAGGCACAGAATAAGTAAGTGGTGAAACCAGGATTTCAAGCCTTCTAAAGTACAAATTCAGCACTCTTTGCAATTCCCAAGAGAATTTTACGTTCACCAAGTGCTGAGCCTACATTGTTTAGACATGTTTGAAATGGCATTTCAGGAACCCAAAGTGGAATGACCGGGTTAGCAACACGGATAGAGAAATGCCACCCGCCGGCTCCCCTCTGGCCACCCTGAAATCGTCTTCCTTGGTTCAGGCAGACTCGGCTGGCATCAGCTGCCCCAACTCTGATGTGTTTGAGAAATCTTTTATTAGAAGATGTCCCAGAGGCAACATTTTAAAATCAGGAGATCGATAATCACAACTAAATAAAAAAATTTCAGGTAAACTTGCCGTTCAAAATAAATCAGACTCTTGCAACAGGAGAATTGCCCAAGACATTTTTTTTCTTGTAGAAAAACACCACCACTTTGCAAAAAGCATACAAAAATACAGTATAAAAAAAGACTGCTCCCAGCATAATACCCAACAGCAGCTTGTAAAACACAAGCTGTCCAGGTGAGATATCAGTAACCTACTTCCCACCCGCTCTCCCAACAGTTCCAGAAGTCAGCTGGCTGCAAAAACCATGCTCTAACAGGTACAAAGGCTTTCCCCAAACTTCCACTGGGATTCTCTGGCACCCGGAAGCAACCTCAGAAACACACCATTGGGCATAACAGATGTGGAAGTAGCAGGTGGCTTTCCAGAGCCACATACAGCTTTCTACCATCCTTCCCTGACCCGCTTTCAAACCTACAACCAGCAGATACCTGCTGCCCTGGGGAGAGCTCTGGAGGGGGCTGGTCCTTCTTCCAGGCAGGGCGCTTAAGGGCTCCTGAGGTTGCCCACAGGACACTATAGGGTTGGGTGCCTTTCACAGACTGGATGCTGCACCCGGAATCTGCTTGGAGGTGCCAAGTCCAGCTGGGGCAAAATCCATCATGGTCCACTAAGCAGAGCTCCCACCAAGAAGCTAGGCCGCCTTCTGGAGCGCTGGATGAGTCCCAGCAGCTCTCCCAGTAAGAACTTCAGTAAGTCCCAGATTCTAGGAAAGGGATTCATGCCAGGCTGGTAGGAGGCCCAAGGGTGGCTGCAGAGACAGCAAGTTCCTTGGAGTTGCATGAAAAGGATGGGTTTGCATGGTCCTAGAAGAACTTCAAACTGATCAGTCAGGGATTGAGACGAGAGGCAGCTGGGAAATAGGAAGTGGTACAGGTCTCACCCCTGAGGTGCCTGACATCTGCCTTGCGAAAAGATTCCAAGATGAAAGACACCTGGGTAGGGAACAAGTTCACAGCCAGGACTCCAAGCCATCTCCAGGCTGGGGCCCATTTCCCTGTGTCTTAGGGAAATATTTCTGACCTGTGGAAACAGAAAAGTCCCTTATGAGGACAGAATGGTTTCTCCCTCAGAGGAAAAGGCCCAGAGGGCTTTGAGACAAAGAATCTAGAGGCCAAGCTCCTTAAATGTTGTCAAGGTCGCAGTACTGAGAAGGGGAAGAGGGCTGTCATCTAACATCGTAATATATACGTATATATTAAAAGTTTACAACTCCTCAGCTACTGTAAAGTGTCTGACAGTGAGGTAACGGTCCACGTTGATCAAGTCTGCAAGCTTGTCTTCACCCAAGACAGCTCATGTGTCTCCTGGAAAAAGGAGCCTCGGGGAGCGTGTCCAGGCCCAGCTGTCCTAGCATCACCCCAGAGACAGCAGTGGGAGCATCCTTTCCCAGCCTAACGCGCATCCGGAGTGTGAGGTTTCATGCAGGCTGGAGGCCCCGACCACGTCCACCACCTGTTGCATAGCATCTGTCAGGCTTTTCTCCAGAGCTAGTAAGCGAGCGAGGCCGACCCCAGGGCTCCTCAGTCAGCTGCCTGCCCAAGAAGCTGAAGGCGCCACAGAAGACACAGTGCTCCCATGAGTCAGGGAAGGAGAGCTGGGGTTCCAGGTTTCCAAGAATGCAAGCCCTTATTGTGTGCACCGGCTGCCAAGCATCCTGGGATCTACTGTCCAGACTGTCCCACCGTAACCAAAATGTGCAAATTACTAAGGGGGGGGGGGTGGGAAAAATTAAGAAATAAACTTGGGTTTTTGTGAGACAGAGCAGTCAGGCTTTTTGGTCAGTTAGTAGCCACTGAGGTACGCGATTCTTTTCTGTAGCTGCTGCTGCCGGCATCGGAGCTGCCTTTTCTCTGTGGCCATCCTCTTCTCGGCCCCCACCAGGGCTTGCAAGTATTCCAAGGCCTTGCTCAGGATCACCACTTTGGGGGCCTTGGAACAGCTGGCCAGGGTGGGGACCTGGTCCCTCAGGGCCAAGAACCTCGAACGGAGGTCGTTTCGCCGTTTGCGCTCCAGGAAGTTGTGATTCTTCCTCTTGGTTACATCCTCAGTGTCAGAACTGACAGGTTTGGGGTGGTAGGACTGGGGGGCCTCACTTTCCATGGGCAGGGGGCTTATAACCTCTTCATGCACCTCATCTTCCTTTTCCTCTGGAGCATCTCTCTCCAGAGCCTCTTCTTGGGGACCTCTCTCTGAAGCCCCTCCTTGGGAGCAGCTTTCTGGAGGAAAACGGGCGGCATAGTTGTGTTGTTGCTGATGGATGGAGATGTGGAAGTGTTTCATGCAGGGGTCCAAAGGGTCTGCTCGCACTGTGATGGTGACCGGCTTCCGTACACCCAGGGACTGTCTCTTCTCCACTGTCACAACGTCAATTTCTTCACCCTCTGTCCACGAGGAGAGATCAAGAGAAGAAACACACCCCATGAGAAACACATACAAGGACCCTATGCCAGGGCTTGGGAAAGGAGGTGACATTTTCCCAATTTAGATATAAACAAATTGAAGTGAGGGGAAAGACAGCTGATTCATTTGTAATTGGGTAAGGGCAGGATGAATAAAAGAGGGTAAATAATCGAGAAGGAAAATATTCTCCAATTTCCTTTTGTACAGCAAGGCTTAGATAAGAACAAAAGGCAGACCCAAGCCAACAGCCCCCGGTCTGCATAGGCTCTCCCCTCCCCCACTTAGAGGATGGAGAGAAAGAGCTATCAGCCTGGGACAAAGTTTAGCTATAAAGATCTTCCCCAGTCGGGCTCTTTCATGCCCCATCAGAATTGTAAATGAGGGGTCTGTGGGCAGAGTTGCCCTTTGTTCCTGTCCAACACAGCCTGCACTTGGGGAATTGTTACTTTTCACAAGTTATAAATCCTATTATTCCCCCACCTCTCTATTCTACTTTCCCTTTCAGGGGAAGATTCAGAGAAGGGAGGGCTACAACACATCCCTCCTCACACACAGAGGGGAGGGAAAGATTTCCCTTAGGGGCATTTTGCTCCTGGGTTCAATGGGTTTCTAAAGTCATCCATCATTTGTAGGTTGCCGGCCCCACCCCCTTCCCTGGACCAGAACAGGGTCGGATTTGTAATTGCAGGTTGGCAAAAGCTGCAGGAACTTCACAAAGGTACAGGCGACAGCTACCTGTGCCAGGAGCAGGAACTGGGCAGCAGAATAGCCCCAATCCCCATACAGGAGCTGAAACACCAGGGACCTGGAGATACCTGAACATGCCCCCATCATTCCCTGGCATGAAGGTCTCTTGGGTCACCCCATCCAGGAGTGGCGAAGAAAACCTTCCTACTCCACATGTCTTCAGCCCCCCACACAGAAGACCACCTTAATGCATTTCACCCTGACAACAGAAGAGCTCAGTTCTCCGTCTCTTTTGCATATCAGGATGCTTGAGCCCCTTTGTCAGGAAGGCTTCCATTGTGTGGACAATCGCATTATTTCCCCATTAATAAAACCTGACCATTCAGCCCTCCTGGCCCCAAGGCTTGTGATTGGCTGACTAGGCTGTGTTTGGAATGCTGTTTTACTCAGCCCCTAACCCCTATTGGCTGAGCTTTGCCATCAGTCATTCTCTCCACCCCCCTCATTGTTTGCAATCTGTTGCATTTTGTTCTAGTCCATGTGGCCTGTGAACCAGGAGCTTGCAAACAGGTTCAGGTTAAAGGGCAGGTCAGAAAGTGATTCAGGAGGCTCCCCCACACCCCAGATCTTTACTATCTCAATGTTAAACCTGGTGGCTGGGAAGGCTCTGCCTAAGGACAACAAAGACCACTATTCTTCTTTGCACAGAGTGGTATCTAACTCTACCCAGATGAGGAAATGCCCTCCACTGGACAACAGAAGCCAACCCCTTCATGTGCCAAGGGAGAAGCAGAGCTTGATCAGCCAAGGCCACACATCACCTTTGTAACATTCTGGACCTCAAACTAAGATCTCCAAACTCTCAAAACAGTGTTCTTCCCAGTCTACCACTCCATCAGCCTGTGTAGAAATACAGGGTCCGGCAGAAGTAAGGCCTGCTTGAGTGTGGTTGGTAGGGTCATCAATAATATGGGTGTAATGATTTATAGTTTTAATTTGAACATGTCACCTAAAATGTCATATAGTGTGCTTGAGTGTGATGTTATGTTACAGAATTACATGCTTATGATTTTGTAATAAAATATTTTGTAATAAAAAAGGAGCGTTATTTGTGCTGGACCTGGTATTGGTTTCTTGATCTCAAAATTCCCACTCCAGCCAATAAAAAACACAAGCTTGGTGTAGAAAGCAAGCAGGTTAGAAATGACCTTAAACATAATGGAGTAAAAAAAATTGACTTTTAATTGTTCTTGTTATCTTTACTTTTCCCTTCAAGTGTATGATGACTTCCATACCCCACTCCCCAGTTCCCTCCAAACGGTCATGTAAAAGTTACTCTTAAAAGTGACAGTGAATTTTTTGTCCTGATTTGCCTAGCCTCAGTCTGTCTGCACCCTGTAAAAACATCCTGTCTGCTATTTCTCTGCTGAGCTGTTAGGCTGACAACATTGCAGTCTGGTGGCACAGGATGCCAGTCTGTCCTCAGTGAGGTTTACATTTGCATTCAAGCATGGGAGAAAGGGCCTGGAGCTCCTTATCCTTGACCCCAGCATCTAGACAAGAGTTTGGCACGGAGTAGGGACCAGTGAACATCTTTTGAATGCAAGCAGGCAGCTGATGGTCTCAGATGGATTGGGACGGAATTAAAGGGTCACCTTTCCACCTCGGGCCAAAGCCATAAGGCAAGGTGTAGCCCCCTTCTCAGATAAACTCCCAGAAAACCCTCTACACATCAAGGAAGAAGTGTCTGGCTGCGATGAAGGAAGGGAAAAGAGGCTGGCTAGATGGCAGGAAACCGGGGCTCACTTCTAGTGATTTCCTATTTCTAAGCCTCAGCTCTTCCATGTTCCTGGGGAGAGTTCATTCCTTCCCTACCTGTCTCATGGGTAATGGTGCTGACGCACAAATGGTAAGGGGTGGGAGTGGATCTTAAAGAAAAGCAGACAGGGGACTAGATTTTTAAAAGGATGAAGGCTCTGGCTTCGCACAAAAAGCTCCTCAGCTTCTTCTCTCTCTAGGGGGGTGTGAGTTTCCCAGGAAGAGGCAGCAACAAAAAACTTCAAGTCTGGAGTGACCCTTAAGGGACCCTCCAGCCTCCAGAGGACAGAAATTCCCAGCAGTGCAATCCCAGTATTGTCCTCTCTGAGCGGAAAGCCTCTCACCCTGTCTCCCTTGTCCCCTGGGGTTCCAATCATCATCAAAGAAACGCTGGCTCCCACGCCACTTCTTTAAACTGTTTACTAACACACCCACGTGCCAGACAGACACCGCTGGGGGCTACACCGGCAGCCTCAGCCAGAGAAAGGGGGGCGGAAGTAGCCGAAGGGCTGGCAAAGACCCAGTGCCTGACCTCAGGCAGCGGCAGTTTTGGCCACCCATGGGGTGTCCCCCCTGACGATTGGCCCGGGGCGGTCCTTACCCGAGTCGCTAGAGCTCTCGGACCCCGAGCAGGCCTGAGTCTTGGGATCGCCCAGCGGACAGGGGGCAGCGGGCACCGGGTTGCCGACTTCGAGGCTGGGAGCGCAGTCCGGGGCGGCGGGCACCTTGGACGGGTTTCCCCGGGGCGCACCAGTGGCGAGCCGGTCGCTCACCGCTCTCTCCAGCCGTTCCCGGGCCGAGAAGCCGCTCCACATGCAGTCGCGGCGGATGATGGAAGCGTAGTTCCTGCCCCAAGCTTTTGAGTGGCCCCGGGATTCTGCCTCATCCCCGGCGCCCCCTCCGGGCCACGGCTCCGGGGGACCAATTCCAGAGGCCGGGTCCCCGACGCCGGGACCTGAGCCCCAGGGCGGCGACGTGGGGGGCGACGGCACCAGCTCGAATTTCTTCCAGATGTCCTCGCTGGGCGCCGTGGAGCGGTAGAAATCCTCCCCGCAGTCATAGTCGTAGAAATAGTGCTGGTACGAGTCGAAGTCCATGTCCGCTCCCTGCGAGAGGGAAGGGGGACGTGCTGACTGGGGTAAGGGCCCAGGGAGGGAGGCGTTCCCGGGTCCCCCAGCACTGGCGGCTGCAAGGCCCTCCTCCCTCCCAAACCTCTGGGCTTGGAATCCACGCCCTTCCCTCGCGTCCTGGGAAGCCCGGTTCTGGGTCAGCGTGCCCAGGGAAGCCGCTCACAGCGCGCGGACGAGGCTGCGGGGAGCGAGTTCAAAAGCAAACTTTGCCAGCGCCGCTCGGAGCGCAGCTCCCAGGGCCCGGCCGGGCCGGGCGGGGGCGCGCTGTGCCCAGAAGGCAGCTTGCAGTCTGCGCCCCGGGACCCGTGCCCGTCCACCGGCCGTCCCTAGTCTCACCTCGCTCCGGCCGCCCGCCACCAGGAGCGGACCCGCTCCGGGCCGGCTTAGGGCAGCCCGGCAGTCCGCACACAAGCACATGCGCGCCACCGAGCGCGCGGCCCGCATTCAAGAGCGCGCCCCCCTCGCGCTCCCTTCCTCCCTCGCTCGTGCACGGAGGCCCAGACGCTACTGGGATAGGCGCGGGAGCGCGAGATGCAGGCGCATTGTTTCCCAGCAGCCTTATATCTCGTCGCGCGCCCTGGGCTCTGGGACCGGGGGGCGGGCCCAACGGGACAAGCCACTCCCCCTACCCGCCGCCTCCTGGCGGTCGACAGGTGGGGACGATGGCCTCTACCCCAATCCTGCTGGCTGCTCTCCTCTCTACTCTAGTCCCTATACTCCCACACCCCCAATGAATTGCATACTGGGGAGGGCAGGGGGCAAGCTGATGCAGCCCGGCGGTCGCCTCGTAGAGACGTGATTCTTTATTAAGACTCGGGCGGCTCCAGCAGACCAAACTAAAACCGCGATCCTTGCCCACTCTAGGCTGGGGACAAGGACTACTCCCCGCCCCGCCCGGCCCAGCCCCGCGAACCCACTTCCCAGGCCTCGCCCGGCTTAGTTCAGGTGCGTCTGGCCCGCGGGCGAGGGGGCGGGGGGAGGGAGAATAATGAGGTAGGGAAGCAGTCACACCTCCACCGCGCCACCTGGCGGCCCTCAGCCCTGAACTGGGGCTGGTCCCCAGCATCCGCTTCATCACCTGTTGACCGGATTCTTTAGCTAGGTGTTCCAAATCTGGACCCCAGCGAAGCGAGGGTGAAGATTCCGGACTTTGAAGCCTGAAACTTCACTTTTCTATGCCTCAGTTTCATCTATAAAACGAAGGGATGGTAATACCTCACAGAGTCGTTGTGAGGATTTAAGATAGAGTATCTAGAAAAGGGAATTAAGGCCAGGAGGAGAGGCCAGCAGAACAGACAGCCCCTGGTGCGGTGGTGAGGAGGAGAATTTCCCCCCAGGGCCAGGCCACGGCTGAGGCGAGCCCCTCCCTCTCACCACACACAAAACATACTCCGTAGAGGAAAGAATGGGGATTTGGAGTCGGGAAACTTTCTTCAAGATTCTTGCTTTGCTACTTGCTAGCTGTAGAGCCAAGACATTTGAGGCCTCTGTCTGCTTCCCTGTAATATGGGAACATTGCTTGCAGCTGCATCTCTGGCCAAGATGATGGACATATAAGCCCTTTATGTCACCTTCCATGTAGACTATCTTCGGTAAAAGAGGAAAAGCTAAACTACAAGGTTATTCTATTTAGGCCAAGGAAAATAACTTGGAATCGCTGCCAATTAATCTAGAATGCTTTACCTGGCATTCAAGGGCTCGTCCCTGTCAACAAGCAGCAGCCTGATTGCCTGCTCTCTGTCTCTTTCCCTCTCACCCCTATATTCTAAGAACACCAACTATTCACTGATGGCATCTAAGCAGAAGGAAAGAAGTGCAAGCAGTTCAGTGTTGTTGGAACATGGGATGTGGTGTGAGCTGATATATGGGTTGGGAGAAGGCAAGAAAGATGGTACCCTCAGTTTTGGATGTTGAGTCTAAGGTGCTTGTGGGACATCTTTGAAAGCAGCAACTAGCTCTTACTAGCTTTGCAACCTCAGTACCTAGAACAGCTTCTGGCAGGTATTTATGAACTTACTGAGAGACGCGGCCCACCAGGTTCTACTGAGACAGCCTGTGTGCTTTGCTTTGTGCTGAACAGCAGATCAGAAAGATTTCAGGTCTGGTTGCAGCCCTGAGGCAGAGGGATTGGAAATGCCTTTCGGTGACTTGTTTTCTAGTCCACAAATGTCTGAAATGGTCGCTGTGCCAGGAACTCTTGGTGGCAAATGACAGAAACCAACTCTAGATAAATCACTTCCCTGGAAAGATTTGGGGTTTAGAAGCCACAGGAAGTTGGGAAGCTATGCTTGGAAAATGGATCTTCCTTCTCTGTCTAGACAAGAGTCCTTACTCGACAGCCCCTCCTCACCGTGGTTCATTGTAGTCAGTGATATCTGGGGGCGACCAGGAGGTGACTCCACCTTAAGAAATAGGATAAAGTAAGCTAAGTTGTCATCTGAGAGTTAGGCTGTTCCTTCACTTTGCACTTCACTTAATGACGGTCTTCCTCACCGGACTGTAAGCTCAGTGAGGGCAGGGACAAATATCAGTCTTGTTGACTGCTGTAACTGCAGGTCTTAGAACAGAGCCTGGCACGTCGTGGGTGTTTTGTAAATGTGTTGATTATTTGACTGGACATGAGCCTCTAATACTTTAAAGTCGAGATGTATCAGCTCCTGGTGGCAGGATCTGGAGAAGGAGCTGCAGCAAAGGGGGCAAGAGGAAGCCCCTGAAGCAGCCCAAGAAGCAGGCCAAGGAGATGGAGGAGAGAAATAAGGCATCCAAGCAGAAGCAAAAAGAGGGGCAGAAGAAACTCGAGGAGCCGAAGTGAAAGCTGCGGGGAAGGGCCCTCTGGCCACGTGTGGAATGAAGAAATCTGGCAAAGCGCCTCCCATCTGCCCTTGGTGTGTTACCTTGACCCCTTTCTCCTAAGCTCCAAGGACCTCTTCTTTTGCCTCTGTAACTTGTTTCCCAAGCCCACTTTTTTCTGTGGCTCACTTCCACCTCTGTGACTTTCTAAATAAACCTTCTCTTATTTAAAAAAGAAAAAAGATGAAGATGGAAGAGGTTATAAGGGGAAAACATAGTAATGGAAAAATACATTAAAAGTAAACTTAAAAAAAGCAATCTAGCAAAAAGTGAGCTGCTCCTGTGCCTGGGACCATGGTAATCTTTCATTCCATTCCTGTTTTAAAATCTGGATTCCCTGTCATAACATCTCTTGCCACCTATAGCTAGAATGGTGTTGTCTTGGAGCCTGTTGTACATTTAAGAATAAACTTCTGTAAAAAAAAGTGATTATTATAATCATGCAGTGGCTCATTGCTTTAATTCTTCTCTCTGCCATTTCAACCTTGGCTCTGAGGTCAGCGTAAACCCAGCCCAGAACCCTGTCAACGTGTGTTCTTCAGTCTTTGTTCTACCCCGAGTTCTGTATCACCTGGCATTAAACCAACTCGTTTGAAAATAAAATAAATAAAATAGATGTATCAACTTTAGAGATGGAGGCAAAATTAGGCCCAGTCTAGACTATAACCTGAATAAAGGTATTATTTAGGTATTATTAACCTGAATATTAAGGTATTAATGCAGCTAAAGAAAAGAAGTCCCAGTCGGGAGGGGTCTGGAAGAAGATCAAGAGGAGTTGTCAAGGCAATCACCAGAATGTCCATCCTAGCACTTCCTGGGGACAAAGATGCTGGGCCAGGAACATGGGAAATGCAGGCATCATTCTTTGAAACCACCCAATTCAACCCCCACTTCACTGGTGCCCTGGACCACCAAGCGACGTGCTGAAAACCACTCTGTTCCCTGGGTAGGTTCACCGAGCGAGAGAATGCACTCATCAGCGAATGAGAAGATCCAGCCTGCCTCAAAGCTTTGCTTCTCTTTATAAATTAATGAATTGGTATTTGATTTGAAGTATCGGTCTCATGAGCCTGGTTAATGTGGCTGTTCATAGAAATGCTGCTGCTCTCAGGGCTAACAGCTCTGCTTTCTGCAGAGATGTCTGGACCCAAGGCGGTGATGAATTCATCAAGGTAACAAATGCTTCCTGAGAGACATTCAGTTTTTCTGCAATTTTTAATTTTCCTCATTTTTCCTAAAAAAAGATTCTTAATCAAAATAGTACATGAACATAGTTTTTAAAAAAGCAACTAAATGTGTGATAAGAAAAGAGGCAGTCTTCTGCTCTGTCTTCTCTACCCTTGATTCCTTTTTGTCCCTAGTATCTACTTCCATATTTTGAGCAATCCAGATAATTTTTTGCTGATTGAAGAATTCTTATTGACATTTTATTTTATTTTATTTTTTTTAAAGGGAGGAGAATGGAGGTTTGTTTGTTTTTTTAAAGATTTTATTTATTTGTTTTTAGACAGAGGGGGAAGGAAGGAGAAAGAAGGGGAGAGAAACATCAATGTGTGGTTGCCTCTTGCTCACCCCCCTCTGGAGACCTGGCCAGGAACCCAGCCATGTGCCCTGATTGGGAATCAAACCAGCGACCCTTTGATTCACAGGCCAGTGCTCAATCCACTGAGCCACACCAGCCAGGGCTTACTGACATTTTAAAATAGGAGAAGATGCAGCATTTATACTTCCCTTTTCACCCACACCTACTTGGTCTTCCCTTATTCTTCCAATAGAATTATAGTTCAAATTTAAAATAAATATTCAATATTTATAATATTTTGGCTATATATTTTCGGAGTTAAATTGTCTCATTTTTTCTTTTGCTTAGATTCCTATGTATATATGTGAATTTAACCCTACATATTCCCACTAGAGCTACAAAGATCATTTCATATGGTCAAACATGTCAGGTTCCATTTTTTTCCTGGAAACGTCTCTTCTTGGAGCTCTTTGTCTTTCAGCTCCAACTTGAACTTAGTGATCTCTAGCCCCGCTCCACGGTTGTCATTCCGCAAGTTCCCTTCACCATCATCCTGGAAATTCCCTTTGTGTCTCTTCTGTGTTAGCTCCCCTGTTTTCTGGAGCTCAGTTCTTCTTTCCTGATTTACTTCCTCCCATTGGTGAAGCACATCTTCCAGCAGATGCCTGAGAAAGTGTACTCGAGAAGGAAAAGTTTTGAGACCTTGCATTTCTCAAGTTGTCTTTATTATACCCACACCTTTGGTTGATAGTTCAATTGGCTATAAAGTACTAGACTAGAAATACTTTGTCCTCAGAATTTTATTTATTTTTATTTTTTTAAATTTATTTTTAGACAGAGGGGATGGGAGGGAGAAAGAGAGGGAGAGAAATGTCAATGTGTTGTTGCCTCTAGCATGCCCCCTACTGAGGACCTGGCCCACAACCCAGGCATGTGCCCTGACTAGGAATTGAAACAGTGACCCTTTGGTTCACAGGTCGGCACTCAATCCACTCAGCCACGCCACCCAGGCCTGTCCTCAGAATTTTAAAGGTATTGCTTTCCTGTTTCTTAGTCACCAGCCTTGCTATTGAGAAGATTAATATCATTTCATCTGTAAAACTTTGTATGTGACCTGTTTCTCTCTGGAAGCTTTTAGGATGTGCTCTTTGTCCTGACATTGTGAATGTTTTCAGTGATGTGCTTTGGCCTGGGTCCATTGTATAAATAAAGAATTTGACTGGCTCTGACTGGTGCAGCTCAGTGGATTAGGCATTGTTCTGCAAACCAAAAGATCACTGGTTCAATTCCTGGTCGGGGCACATGCCTGGGTTGGGAGGCCAGGTCCCCAGTTGGGGGAGTGTGAGAGGCAACCATGCATTGATATTTCTCTCCCTCTTTTTCTCCCTTCCTTTCTCTCTCTAAAATAAATAAATAAATAAAATCTTAAAAGGAAAAAGAAAAGAATTTGACTGGCCCCTGTGTGTGTCTCTATTACCCCCTCCCTTCCCTAGGAGGTAGCCTCAAAACCCTTGGAATTTCCTGAGTGATAGGACAGTCTTTGCTATTCAAGGCTCCCAAAGAATGGTTTATGCTAATGAAGGTACTCTTGGTGGGTGCTTAGATAATTTAAGATGATTTAGGATATGGGTTGGCCAAACCAGAAGGGCCAAATATATGATTATAGGGTTGAGGCTTTGAGCCACGTGATATCAGCCCGATTTCTGGGGTAGGCAAGGGAGCTGCAGATTGAGCGGGTAATGATTCAATCAGTCATGCCTACATAGTGAAACTCCAAAAAAAAAAATTGGATACCGAAGCTCAGGGGAGCTTTCCTGGTTAACCAAACTGTGTGAGTATTATTACACATCCATGCGCTGGTAGGGGTCTAACCTCCCATTTATTCCTTCCTTCCTGTTTTTCTTTTCTTTTCTTTTTTACAGCCTTCACAACTAATTCCAGAACATTTTATCACTCCAAAAAGAAATCCCATATCCATTAAGCAGTCATTCTCTTCCCTTGTGAGTTTATATTTTTTCCCTAATGCGTTTACTGTCATTTTAATGGAATTTCAGGAGTGAGGGAGATGAACACATGAGATCAATCCTCACATTTAGCCAGAAATCTGCTCTTCCTTTCAAACTGCAACAATTCTCACTTTCATTAGGCAGATTCCTGAGCCAGGTTGTCTGAGAGGGCTCTCTGGAGGAGGGAAATTTGATCTGAGCCTTAAAGATGTCTAGGATTCCAGTGGAAGTTAAGGAGATGGAGGTGGGAGAGAATGAGAAGGGAGAGTTAGGGAGGAGAAAGGGGGAAGGAAGGGAGAGGAAGGTCTTTGGCGATAGCACCAGAAGAATTTAATCAGATTCAAGTCTGGTTTCTTATCCCATATCTGTGGTTCTGTAACGTCTGCCTGGGTTTCGCTGAAAAGCAGCCGGTTCCTTAGAACCCTGAGGAATGTGGCCTTGCCTGGAGTGCAGTGAGGAAGGACTTCTGGAGCCTCTGTGCCTCCGTGTCTGCAGCCAGTCCCGGGGAAAGGCCCGGCCTGTTGAGACAGGGGCAGTTTTCAAGAACAAAGAGAAGTAGGCTGAATAAAAAACTTATTTGTTTGCAGACTGTGTTACTCTGATCCAACTTGTACTGACTCAGTTTTCTCGTCTGTAAATGCTTATCTCTAGCAGCATAATTGGAGAATTAAATAAGATGCTCTTTGCAAAGTATTTATCACAGAGCCTGGCCCAGAAAAGAATTTCAAAAACCTCAGTTGTCTTCTCTTTCTTGTTTTGGAAATTTAAGGTAAACAGTGTGAGTGGAGTCTCAACCAAGGAAGGCTTTGAATGCCTGGCTATGGACCGATGCTGAAAGCCGCAGAGAATTACAGGGGGCTTGTGAGCGGAGCAGTGACACAGACCTATCTGTGCTTTGGAAAGATCACTTCTGGGTGATGCAGCAGGGAGAGTCGGAGCCCTGACTCTACATCTAATTGACTCCATTTTCTTGTATGTGCCCAGCGCTTAGGAATGGTCCTCATCAGTGTTTCCTCAGTGGGCTATGCGTCAATGTGAACGCTTAATCGCTAATGCAAGCAGGGTCTCTCAGTTTGCCTTCTTAAAGACAGGTCTAATGGAAGAGGGTTTTCCACACTGGAAGGGCTGATATAGACAGCCTGAGTTGTCACAGGGTAGATGAGACAGGATTTTTGAGAAGCTCTGGAGATTGATAATGGCTGAAGCCGAGGGGGCCCTCCAGACACTGCCCCTCAGAGAGGGGGAATGCCAAGTGCCTAGTGCCTGAGGACAGTTGAGAGACCATATGGATCCCTCTTAAGAAACTTTTCTCTTGAGGGATGATAACTTCATCCTTGCCCTGCTTTGGGTGCTGAGCTCCAGGTGCAGGTGGAACAAGAGAACCACCTGGAATGACTCTTCTGTCCACTAGAGGGAAACCCAGGCTAGAGAGAAAATCCCAACCAGGCGGCCTGAAGCCAGAGGAAGCAGGAGGTGGAGCAAGGTGGACCTTGGACCTGAGTTCTTTAGGCTCAGAACTGCGCTGGACCTGCTTGTACTAACTTGAGGAGAGCTGATTGTTGCGTTTTCAGGAATTATGGGAGCTGGTTGGTAAGCACAGTCATTAAAAATTAAAGTGTGTAAATGTACACTTAAATAAACTCTAAAAACCAGGATAGTGAAGACTGTAAACTCATCATTCCTTACTTACTTTACTGTATCTTACTATATGGATTGTATCTGTTGTGGTAGAATTACTGTCCATCTCCAACTTGGGCAGCTGACATTGGCCATGGTGGAATATGTATTCCATGGAAACCCACAAGTGCTACATATCAGAGTTTCTCCCCATCCTGGGCCAGCTGTTGGATATTTACTAGGCCTTTCCCACATTAGGTCTTGTGGGAGGGGATAAGCTTTTTCTGAAGTCTTGCCAACAGACACACGTCCCCAGGGATGGAGCACCCAGTTCAGAAGGCGAGGCTGTAGGTGGGTACAGTGGAGGGAGCATTGCTGTGTTGTTGCAGGAACTTGACCCAGAGGTCCAGTCTCAGGCTTTGTGCAAGCTGTTCCCCTCGCCTGAAATCTCCCTGTGCCTAAGTGCTCAGGCTGCTGTTTTGCCTAGATCCTAGGCAAGCAAGCTCCTAGATCATCCAGCATTAGAAAGTGTCCCCCCATCAGAAGGGATGGAACTTCTTGAAGGGTAGGAAAGTGCCCATCTGGATCTGTATTCCCAGGCCTGGTTCATGCCCCTGGGCTGAAATGTGGGAACGGCCACACAGAACACTGTGCAGGAAAAGGAAGACCCTGGAGTCAAACGGATCTGGGCTCCGCCACCCCAAGCTTCATGATCTGAGAAAGGCACTTAAACCAAACGTGTCCTCAGTCTCCAACTTGTCAAATAGGGATAAGAAGACTATCATGCATGGCTGATGTGAAGATTAAATAGGATTATTCACACAAACCTCTCAACTAGGCATTCTACTCCCTAGAAGATAGTTCATGATGTAGAAGTTATTGTTACCATACTTGTGGAGGGGTGGGGATGGGTGCTGAATTTAAATTGCCTCTCAGTGCCTGACCACCCTGACCCTATGTGTCAAGGAGGTGGGGGCAGGACGGGAAGGACCAGGAAGCAACAAATCCGTATTGGCCCCGCTGGCAGACACAACTAGGAAGTGGAATTGGGACGGGGAACCAGACCTCTAGCCAGGTCTCTGCAAACGCTGGGTGCGGGGCAAGAGGCGCCTCCTTCGTAACCCCCTCTGCAACTCCAGGGCTGGGTGGGGCTTTGGGGCCGGAGAGCCGGCAGCCGGACGTTGCAGGCCCCTGACTGTGCGCAGGAAGCCTTGGCCTGGGCTGTCCCGGAGCATTAAAGCAGCGGAAGGGAGGGAACAGCCTGCACCTGCATTGTGCAAGCCCGGCTCCCCGCTGAGTCGCCGCGGACCCCTGGAGTGAGTTCTTGGCCTATGCTGCTGGGGCAGGGCCCGCGGCTTTCAGGCAGGTAGTTTCTGGGCAAAGACTCGATCTGCACTTTCGTTCGTTATTCCTACATGCACTCATTCATGCAGACATCAGTTATTTAGCTGTGGCAGGAGCTGCTGAGCAAAACAGTCCACGATCCCAAGGACCTTCACAGTTCGCAGCCCGGTGGTCAGATGGCTGGGTTGGAATACTGGCTCCTTCACTCACTCGCTGTGTAATTTGGACAAATTATTTAAGCCCTCTGGGCGTCAGCGGGTGGAGTGTTGGATTAAGTGCTCAGAGGATTTGATGATCCATTACTTCTTTGAGTGTTGGATTAAATGAATTTCATGTGAAGCACTTGGAACCCTGTCTGCAACTACTAAGCATTCATTAAATGTAGGGTTTTTAAAAAGAAGCTGTTTTAAAGCCATTTTATCTATTTATTTTTAGAGAGAGGGAGAGAAACATCAGTGTGTGGTGGCCTCTCACGCACCCCTCACTGGGGACCTGGCTGGCAACCCAGGCATGTGCTCTGACTGGGAACTGAACCTGCGACCCTTTGGTCTGCAGGCCAGCACTCAATCCCCTGAGCCACACCAACCAGGGATAAATAAAATCTTTAAAAAAAAAAAGATCGAAGGTCTAGGAAGCTCATGTTTCATAAGCTGTTATTGGGTATTATGCTAGAGGCAGACTCTTTTTTAAAAGCATATTTTTGTATGAGTTTTGCAAAGTGGTGTTAATTGTACAAGAAAAAAACTCTTGGGCAATTCTGCTGTTGCAAGGGTCTGCAAGGCAAATTTATTTTGAAAGGCAGATACTGTTGTGATTACTGATTGCTTGATTTCAAAATGTTGCCTTCTGGGACATCTTCTAATAAAAGATTTCTGAAAAATGTCAGAATAGAGCAGTTTGTGCCATTGGAATCCCCTGAATCAAAGAAAAGTTCTGTGGGCTGTTGAATTTTCACTGCTAGATATAGAGGCCAGAAGGTCATGACTGGGTATACCTTGTGGAGACTTGAACAGGAAGTGGAGTGAAGATGGAGAAAAGGAGCAGACAGGTGACAGGGATTTATGGAACTGACAGGAGGAAGAGAGAGGAAGCCTGGTTGACGCTTAGGTTTCTGGCCTGGAACAGTGGGTGGGAGGCGACCTGACCATTTACCGACCTGAGGGTTCAGAGGAAGAGAATGAATTTTCATTTAGTCATGGGGGGGTCTGAGAGTCTGGGTCTGTCCTGAGATCTGTGGGATATCAGGGGTCTGGTGCTCTGGAAAGAGAGCTGGGCTTGAGGCCTAGAGCAGACCCTAAGATCCTGTTTACATTAAGGGATTAGGGATGGATAATGGATTGGATTAAGGATTGGAAGGGATTGGAAGGATGTTAAAGGAGGGTGAGGGGAGCCTGCAAAACTGCAATACCCAGCTGCCTCCTCAGATGGTTTGAACCTTCATCCTGCAGGGCTGGGCCCTCCCCTTACCTCACTGCAGAGGTAGTCTAAGGAATAGGTGGGCAGAAAGGATTCGGAGCTGCTGTAACCCAAATGAAGGGGGAGGTGGGGCAAGACCTTAGTTAAGTTCAGTCCCTTCAGAGGTTCCTTTCTGCCCACCAAGGTAGCTTGGTGAGCCTCTGGGACACTATTGAGAAGGGGAGTTCAGAGGAAGGGCCCACAGTGGCTGGAGAGTGAGCAAACAGGGCCCCAGGACATTGTTCTTAGCTGGCAGGATGTTCGCAGCCAGGGTGGCTTGTAGCTGACATATGGTAGGGTAACCTGCCGATCAGGCTAGGGAGACCCACCCCTTGTGACCAGGAGGTGCAGCAATTGCCACTGATAGAGACCATCGATCTTGCTTGGGAGCCAGAGATTTGGGCTGGAGCAGGGCTGAGCTTGGAAGCAGGCATTGACTCTTATTATGTGCAGACACCACACATGTTTTGTCTAATTTTCGTGAGAACCCTATGGAGGAAATAAAATGTCCCCCTCTCTACAGAGGAGGAAATAGACTCAGAGTGCGTAAGTAACATTCCAAGGACATGTGGCTGGTGAGAGGCAGAGTTGAGAGGACAAGGCGGGAGCTCAGGCTCCGTTCCTATGGCTTCTCCTGAGGTGGCCCCATTTTTGCAATGGCCACTCAGCAGCCTGGACACAGGCTCTACCCTGGGTGTTCTCCCAGTTTTCACTCTCTCCCTGACCATCAGTGAAAACATGATTGCGAAATCCTGTAAATTGTACCCCTCTACAGATCTTGCACTTGTCCCCCTCTGTCCATTCCTTGAGTTACTACCCCAGTTTGGTCCTCGTGATCTGCCCTGACTATTACATCAGCCTCCTGCTAGGTCTCCCTGCCTTGCAGTTCTCCTACCCCACCCAGTCCCTTTTCCACATCAGCAGCCAGAAGGCTCTTCTAAAACGCAAGTCCAGGCTGGTGTGAATCAGTAGATTGAGTGCCAGCCTGCAAACCACAAGGTCACCAGTTCTATTCCTAGTCAGGGTACATGCCTGGGTTGTAGGCCAAGTCCCTGGTTGGGGGTGTGCGAGAGGCAACCAATGGATGTATCTCTCACACACAATTTTTTCTCTCCCTCTTTCTCCCTCCCTTCCCCTCTCTCTTCAAAATAAATAAATACAATCTTTAAAAAATAAAATGCAAGTCTGACCATGTCACTGTCCTTTTTTTTTCTTGTCACTGTCCTTCATAACACCTGTCAAGGATGTCCCGTTGCCTCTTGATAAAATTCCAATTCCTGAGCAGATGGACACGGATCACCAGCCTCAGAAGCCGCATGCTCACTGCTCTTGGACTGTTCTGGCTGCCTCCTCTGAACAAGCCCTGAGCTGGGCTTTCTCGCCTCTGCGCCTTTGCTCCCACTGCCTGCCCTGCTAGCTACAATCTCCCTCCTGCACGCCTGCTGAATGAAGTCTGGCCAGCTTCACAGAGGGCTCTTTTGCCAGAGTGTGCCTTGGATTGAAGTTCTCTGTGTTCCTAATTTCTCTTTCTTACTGAGCAGCTCCTGGGTGTCCCTCATTCTGTGCCCAACATAGTACGTGAAATATTGAGGAGGTTCTGAAGGTATAGGGCGGGTGCACCCTGGCCTCCATCTCCCATCCTCTCCATCCTGGCCTCTGGCTCCTGGTTCAGCCCCTTGCCTGGCTTGGATTCACTCCAGTGGTGGTAGTAGCTCCCGATCAGGCTCTTGCCTCAGCTTCAACTCGGATTTTAGCTCTCATCTACTTCAAGCTTTAGCTCCAGCTCCTGGCCTGACATCAGCTTGGCTCAATATCCAGGACTAATATTTGCTTAGCATATGTCATTGGGTCTAAACTTAAAACCCATCCAACTATTTCCTATTCCTGATCCCCAGCTCCACTTTCCTGGGCTGACATTTCTAACCTCCTTGGTTAGAAGGAGGGAGAGCAGAAGAAGACTAGAACAGAGCCCCAGGCAGCCTTCCCACTTTTGGGGTAACCCCAACCCGAGAGCCCCCTTGCTGCAGCATTCTGGCCCAACCTCAGGGCCCTGGCCAATGCTATGGGGACAAATAGTTCCAGGTTGGAAGCAAGACCTTACCATTTACTGGCTTCGAGGATTTAAGCACCCTCCTTGGGCCCCCATTCTCTTGTATATAAAATGGGATAACAGATGATGTCTGAATGACAGGAGACAAGCCGTGGAGGCCTGGGTACCATGCCTGGCACAGAGTAGACGTCAATAACCGTGAGGGCCTTTCCTCTTCACCCTGTCCCCAGGTCCATAGGGTCAGCTCCTGTAGGTGCCCTGCACACTTAACAGAGCCCATTGCATAAGGGCTTTCTTTTAACTATGACATTGGTGGGCCTGGCACAGCCTTGCTGCCAGGCTTCTAGCTCGGGCTGTCGTCCCTAGGGCCTCTTAGACAATGGGAATAAAGCCAAAGCACCACACTGGATCGCCTGCCCAGAACTGCATGTCCCTGACGTCAGGAGCAGACACAGATCCAGAGGGTACTGGGGGAAAGGCCGGTCTGACTTCTGTGGATCTCCCTTGTTGTGGGCTGAGTATGTGGATTTGGACTGGGGAAGTACTGGTGCTTCCTTCTCACCTCCAATTGCTGAATCTCTGTCTCATCAAAGCTCAGAAGGAAAGGGTTCCTGTGGATAAGAAACTTGAGGACCCTGTCCCCCAAATGCAGGACTCAACAACAGTGGGGGTCTGAGTGTGATGTGGAGGTGAGAGAATGTGTAAGTATGAATGTATAGGTGGCATGGTATATGGTAAGTATAGTCATGTTATAGAATATCATATGTACTATGTATGCATCTGTATGTCGTGTGTGTGTCTCTAAGTGATATGGGTAGTTGGAGGGCTGTGCCTATAGTAGCATGAGAGTGTTGTGTACATGTGACTTTTGTGTGTGAATAACTATATGTAAAGACAGAGTAGACCTGGGCATGTGGTGTAAGCAATGTATATCTGTATGTGTACCTGTATGTGACATGTGTGTTGTGTGAAGTAGGGTGGAGGAGAATGTGATCTGCAGAGCTATGCTAGCTGGTGTGGAGGTATTGGTGTATTTCAGATTTCCTGCTGAACCCTCTGAGGTGGCCTGTTCCAAAGTCATTGTCCATTTGCTGCAGGAGCAGAGAAGGGCAGTAGGAGCAGAGTAAGGGGGTTGTGTCTGCTCTCTAAAGAGCCAGGATCCTCCATACCCAGCTGACCTCCCTGCCCTGATGTCTGCAAAACCCCAGGGAAATAAACATAACCTTTGGAAGTGCAGGCGCTGTGAATGCTCCAGCTGGTAGATCATGTGGGCAACGCCCTGCCTTTGACCAGCAGCCGACACCAGTGAGGCCAATGCCCTTGCTGCCACTAACAGGTTCTAGTTGATTGCCTCAGTAATGAAGCCCTGCTCCAGAGCCTCCCGGATGATTGGCTACTGTAGAAACTCCAGACCAAAGAAGGAAAGTTTAGGGGCTTCTAAGGCCAAGCCACACCCAGGCTGCTGATCTCTGGAGGAACCTAATTTGAACCCCATTTGGTTCCTCCCTGCTCCACCTCCAGGGGTGCCATCCCCCCTCAGAATGGCTGCTTAGATCATGTGATCCTGTCTGTGTCTTCCCTCGCTCCTCAATATGCACTCTGTGCTGGAGACACCCACAATTACTTGCACTTTCAAGAAGGCACCCTGCCGCCCACTGCCAAAGACACTCTACCCTGCCAGCTCTGGATAACCATCAGATGCTTTCTGAGGCTGAAACTACTAGTTGGCCCCTAATATCCATGATTCTGCTTGTCCCTAGTCAGAGAACTCCGCTTTTTAGCCGGGCACAAGTTTGGCCTGGAGTAAAAACCGTATTTCCCAGAATTCCTCCAGCTAGACAAGGCTTTGTGACTAAGTGCTGGTCACCAGAAGTTGGGAGCAGAAGCATTTTGTGTAACTTCCAGAAACTACTTCTAAACGGAGAGTGTGCTGTTTTCACACCTTCCTCCTTCAGACCGGCAGGATGTAAGTGTGATGACTACAGCTTAAGCAGCCATGCTGGACAATGAGACAGAAACATCACGTGAAGGGTGGCAGGAGGTGGTAGAGCAATTTAACAGCTCTGACAATCATGGACCCACCGTACTAGCTCTGGAATAAATTATTGCCCGACTTTTAACTGGTCGTGATGGCTGTGATTTGGAGTTTTCTGTCATCTACAGACAATTGTCAACTAAGCCTAATTGGTACACTTTCATTGCATCAGCTGTTTCTGCTCTTATCCCCTTAGCTCTCTGCCAACACACTACATTCTAATTGCCTAGCCTTTCTGCTCACAAGACAGTGAGCTCACAGGGACAGGGTCCAAGTCATTCACCAAGCACAATGTCTAATAAACCAAAAAATGTTAGTTGTATTAACAGCTATGTGAAATACACATTCAGGCACCCAGATTTGGGTGGAGCTATAGATTAGGGAGTTATAAGTATAAATATGGTCACCAAAGAGGTGGGAGAGAATGGGGTAAAGAGGAAAGAGGGTAAATGAAGAAGTCCTTAGAGCTCTAACATTTAAGGTCATGTGATGAGGAAAAGACCTAAAATGAGACTGAGAAAAGCCAGTAAGTTGGCAAGGACAGGGCAAAGGGCTTTGGAGCAGGTGAGCTCAGCGAGGGCATGTGATCCTGTGATTTCCTCCAGCCTGAGATAGGAGCAGAGAAAGAAATCAGCTGGGTCCGACCCAGAATGAAGGCAGCAGAAGTTGCTGATAAGAGAAATGCCAGCTCCCTGGGAGGAAAGACAAAGTAAAACTAGGAAAGGCCTTAGTTTGGATGAGGATAGGGGGGTAGAAGGATGGGAGGTCCTGGTGGGGCTGAAAAACAGATGATGTGGGCACGCAGACATGAGAGAGCTGAAGAGAATTGGATGTTTCTTCAGGGTATTACCAGGCCACGCCACACCTAGGATAAAATCAAGGTCACCAAATAGTTTTTCTGGTTCTGTAGGAGCCCAGACTCCTTCAAAGTCTTCCTGGAGAGCTCTGAGAATTCCAGGGCTTTTCATATACGCCCAGAGAGTTCGATCATGAGGCTCCCTCCCCATTTTCCTCTCCTGCTGATTCTTGTCATGCTAATACTGTCCAATGAAGGCCCGTGCCGCTGCTGAAGCTCAAAGGGGGCTGATGTGACAACTGGTGCCCCGGTGAGTCTACACTGAGGCACCACCCCTGACCAAAGTTAAGGGTACAGGTATTGAGGGTAGCAGTAGTCAAGGGCTCAGGATTCTAGAGTCCAGGACATCTAGGCTCTGCCATTCACTAGCTCTGTGACCTTAAGCAAATAGATGAACTTCTCTGAGCTTGTTCCCTTATCTGCAGAGGGGAGGATAATAAAGAACCTATGTCATGGAATTGTTGTGAAGGTAAAATGAGAAAATGCACGCCAACCACTTAGCACAATGCCTGGTATGGAGGGGGTGGTTAACAAACGTTGGCGAGCATGATTTTGTTATTTACAGCTGACCCTTGAACAACATGTTTCAACTGCAAGGGTCCACTTATATACAGATTTTTTTTTTTTCAATAAATGTACAGCCGGCCTCTGTGTCTCCTTCCCTGCTCCAGGTTTTGATTCTAATGTTGGGAACCTGTGGATGTGAAGGGCTGACTGTATGCATTGTTCTACGTTCTATGTCATTTTATATAAGGGACTTGAGTATCCACAGACCAGCACTTGCAGGAGGTCCTGAAACCAATTCCCTGCAGTTACCAAGGGATGTCTATAGTTAAGTTTTGTGGGAGTCTAAGGTTATATGCAGATTTTTGACTGCACAGGGAGGAGGTCAGCGCCCCTAACTTCCATGTTGTTCAAGGGTCAACTGTATAGTCCTTCTTACATTTATTAAGTAATTTAACAAATACACTGTATGCATTCCCCCACTTGTGCCCAGTGCTTCTGCCAAAATATGTTTCCTGATATTTCCCAACACTGCTGTGGCTTTGTAGATGCTGTTTGCTGTGCCTGGATTGACCTTCACTCCTCATTTGCCTGGCAAATTTGCTGTTGGAGCCTCAGCTAATACTTAGTATCTTTATAGGACTTGCCAAGACTTTCCAGGCTGGGTCAGCTACCTCCTCCAGGCTTGAACTTGACCAGGGCTATCTCATTACACAACTCCGGGGGGACCACTCATAAAAACTTCCTAAAGTTTTGCAATATAGCAGAGTTGCCCATATCTCTCCTCTGTTTCCCCCATCATAGTTTTTATCAGATATTCACTATAATGACTTATTTACCTGTTCGTCTCTTCTTCTAGACTCTGAACTCCTCGAGGACTCTGTCTGACAGTGTCAGGGCTGAGTGAACGGTCATCTGAATGAAGGAATTCTGGATACGTCCCTGCAATCTGGGGCTCCCAGTTTGACTGGGGAGACAGAATGAATAAACATAAAACATGTAAACTATTGAGTATGATCAGAGGTTCACAGCCCTGTGTGTTTCAAATCGAGGCTCTTTAAGGACAAACAGTAAGGGAGGGTGCACAGGTCAGAGTGGGGGACTGGAACTGAGACCAGAGAATGAGTTTGCACTTTGGAAAACCCAATGCCCCACAGTTTGGATTACTCTACTCAAGAATGGAAGAATTTCAGCCTTCTCCCATAATTTTCTTATTTATTTATTTGAGAGATACATTGATTTGTTGTTCCACTTAATTAGGCACTCATTGGTTGCCTCTGTGTGTGCTCTGACCAGGGATCAAACTCACAACCTTGGCAAATTGGGACAATGCTCTAACCAACTGAGGTACTCAGTCCAGGCAACCCCATGATTTTCATCTGGGCCAACGTGAAGAAACTAATCTTTTCAAAGCTCTTACGAGGACATCGTATATCCAAGAGGGACCATCATGGATTGATGCTCTTTGCCAGGCCCATTTTTTAAATGCATGGTAGGCTGGGACATAGCCTGAAGCATTGCTCTAAAAAATAATTTGAGTTATCCCCACTGTGGGCAGGGATCAGATTATGGGGGTCTTAGGAAAGTGTTTTTCTTCCTCAATATGAATTTAGACAATACTGTTGCTGAGAATAAACACTTGTCTCTTATAGGGGGTATGTGTATGTATTTTTTCTACATTTAACCACCCCACTGTCATCCCCACTTGCCCCAAAAGGTCAAGTCTGAACAATGAGGAGGTGGTATAGCTCCTCACTTCTCACTGGCTGAAGAGACTTTAAAGGGACAGGACATTAGGAGTAAAAATTGCCAAGCCCTTTCTAGGCTGTTTGGTTGACGCTCACTTCCTGCACCCCTCTATCCTCCTGCTGCGATATTCTTCTAGGCTGAGTAACTCAGATTCGGGACGTGTTCTGCTAAGTGTTTATTATCCTGTTGATCCTATTCCATGTGGTTGGGGGTGGGGTGAGGCTTCCTGCACAGAGTTGGATGGAGAAGGTGGTCTCCGTCTGTGAGTGTGAGGGAAGGAAGATCTGAGACAGGAGAATAAAGTTAGCCCTGACTGGATAGCCCAGTTGGTTAGAGCATGGTCCCAATATGCAAGGTTGCGGGTTCGATCTCCGGGCAGGACACACACAAGAAGCAACAAACGAATGTGTAACTAAGTAGAACAACAAATGGATGCTTCTCTCTCCCTCTCTCTCTCTCTCTCTTAAAAAAACAAAACAAAAAACAAGGAATGAAGTTAGGAACTGAGTGTACTCATGAGAGGACAGCCTGTTAACAGATTTTGGTTCTTGGCAGTCACATGACATGCACAATTAAAATGATTTCTTCTAGTTGTATTTCCCTACAGAAATTCCTGCTCCTTCATGGAAGTCTGTCTCATTCATGCACATGGGCCTTGTGTTCATGGCAGCACCTGGGAGTGAGGACATCCTGCAGTGGGGCTGGGGAAGAGTCCTGCTGGGTGTTAGGCTCTGGAATAAATAAGGGAGAAAGGAGACCTTCCTAGAAGGGGAATACCATACGAAGCAGTCCATTGTAAGAGGGAAAGCAGTGAGGGTAAAGGGCAGGACTTGAACAAAGGCTTAGGCAAACCCTGGGAATTACCTTTTCTGGTGACAACTTCTTGCTGGAACAGAGGGTGGGGTGAAGATTCAGAATGAGGTAGGAGAGGTCGGGGTGAGGGCCCCTCAGTCTCAGTCCCAGACCCTGTTGCAGCCTGCCTCCCATGCCTTCCTTCCCTCAGGGGCTCAGGCTGTGGGCTGCACCCATGCTCTCTCACTGCGCTATGCTCTGTGGGAAGGTCCTGGATAGCAGGATGGATCCTCGCCACCTAAAGACACCTCCACATACCACTCACCCTCCCCTTCACCTCTCATTTCTTCTTGGTGTTCAAGGAAGTCCTTGAGAAGCTCAAAGAAAGCTACTACTTTATTCATTTATGTATTTACTTATTTATTTATTTAATTGGTTTGAGAGAGAGAGAGGAAAGGAGAGAAAGTGGATCTGTTGTTCCATTTATTTATTCATTCATTGGTTGATTCTTGTATGTGTTCTGACAGGGGATCAAACCTGCAACCCTGACATATTGAGACAGTGCTATAATCAACTGAGCTACCCAGCCAGGGCAAAAGCTACTACTTCAAAATATATAAAGAATTTATACAAGTCAACAGCAGGAAGAAAGGGAGAAAGAAAGAGAGAAAGCTACTACTACATTCACTTTGACCCTCTCTACCATGAGGAGGGACCAAAACAATCTTGAGGAAGAGGAGTAGAATGAGGGGAGAGGCTCAAGAATTTGCTACTCTCCCTTCTGTGGCCCCTACTCCCACCCAATGTAGTAAGCCCAGAGCCTGGAGTTCAGAGGGCAGAGATCACAGCTTACCACCTAAGATTTAGAACCCAGCCCAGCCCAGCTCCAGAGTCTAGCCCAGAACCTAGAACCTAGAGACAAACAAATCCAGTTCTGGTCCAAAATTCAGCTCAGAATCCAGAACTAAAGCCCCCAAACAACAATAAAAATTAATTAATAATAATAACAATAGTAAGAAGCAAAAACATAACTGAAGATAGGAGCCCAGAGTCCAGACTGCAGAGTCCAGAGCACAACTCAGTCCAGGCCCAAACGCCAGCCAGAGTCAAAGACCAGAACTTAGAATTTAGAGTCAAGCCCTGGGCCTATCACTCAGCTCACAGCCTAGAACCCAAAGCCAGAGGGCTCCAAGCTCTGAGCCTAGAATTCAGGCCAAAGCTAAACCCAAAATGTAGAGCCCAGAGCAGCCCAGAGTTCAGTTTAGAAGCAATCTAGCCAGAAGCCTACAATGCAGCACAGACCTATCTTAGCTCCAGAACTCAGAGTGCAGCCTAATAACTAGGGCAGTCTAGAACCCTAGAGCCTAGCAGATCCTTGATTCTTCTCTTGTGGGCAGCCCCAAAAGGAGAGATGAAGGCTATAAGCTGAGGAGGAGAAATTCCAGATTTCAACCTTACTTCTGGCTGGAAGTGAAAGGGCACTGATTATTTGTGTGTGCAGCAAGAGTAAGTGTTCTGAGGTCCTCCTAACTCTGGTCTGGAGGATCCAACCTGGGGATTCAGATAGCAGGCAAAACATGGCCTGGGGCTTCCTCTGCAAGGGCCATCCCTCAGAATCCCAATGGGAAGCAGGGTCCCACTGCTGCTGACTTGCTATGTGACCTTGAGCAAGTCTCTTTCTTTCTCAGGCCTCACTTTTCCCAGAAAGGAAATCAGGAAGTGCTTTGTTCAGATCCATAGATATGGAAACATAGAGGAGGGAGTTATCACAATAGCTCCTTCATTCATTTAGTCTTTCATTCATCAAACATTTATTGAACACATATAATAGGTGAACTTTAAGCCGGGGAACGAAATGGTCAGGTTTGTTTTTTTTAATTTGTCTGCTGTAAGGGCATTGCTGCAACAGTCCAAGAGAAACGAGATGAGGTTCTGAGGATGATGGAGACTGGCAGAGTTATTTTTAGAGAGTATAGACGGGGCCATTTCACTCCTGCCTGCTCAGAATCCTGTTAACGGCTTCCCACTATCTTTAGGATGAGGAGGCAATGCCTCCCTCCATCTTGTCAGCCTTAGGGCTTACCGATTTCCCATCCAGCAAATGCCCAGACAGCCCAAACTGCTAACTGTTTCTGTACTCACCATCTTCCATCACACTTCCATGTCTGTGGTGCTCCCCTTGCCTGGCGTGCCCTTCCATGTTTTAGGAACTCTTACCCATCCTTCAGCGCTCAGCTCCATCATCACCTTCCCTGTGAAGCCTTCCCAGACTTTCATGCCTCAAACAAAAGCTAGTATTCTCAAGTCTGTGCACTGAGATCTCCAGTAGGTTTTTGCCACATTGTATTGTAACTTATTCCTACATTTATCTCCACAATTCGACTTGACCTCCTCAAAGGACAAGACCATCCATGCCTTCTTCATCTCTGTGTCGCTGGGTGCGCCCAAAGTAGGCTCAGTGAAGGCACTGACAAGGCGACATTGGCACCTCCTCCAAGTATCCTTTTTTTTTTAAGGCTCTCATGTTTTAAGTTTTTCAACTCAGAACAGAAATGTGTTTTCCCATTGTTTATTAATCAGAGACATCCTGCCAATCAGAGGGAATGGGTAAAGGAAAGATATTAACATTTGTTGACATCCATGTGCAGGGTTTGTTTTGTACACACGAATTGTCGTACTTGACCTTTAGGGTAAAACTGTAAGGCACTATTACAGATTAGATAAGTGGGGATCAGAGAAGCTAAAAGTCACAGAGCCAGCTAGAGACAGCAGTAGATTTAAACCCTGGTGAGTCTGACTCCAGGCCAGACTTGTTAAGGACCCTAGCTATGCCATTATCTCTTGCTGCTAATCAGCATAAGGATCATAGGATTACCACACAATCTGAGGGTAGTCACCAAAAGCTGGAGGTCTCCACATGCTATGGTGGAAGCAGCCATTACATGGTGCTGGGTTCTCCAACATGCTTTTTGGGCATATGGTTAAGAGGAGGCCCAGGGTGGGGGGCGGGGGCAGGGAGTGGCTTCAGGGCTTCCCAAGGCACGTTCTGCTTTCTGCCATGCTGACCTGAACCCAGCAAATCACTTGGAAACACTCTTCCATCCCTGAGAGGGTAAAGGTCAGGTGATAAAGATAGGACCTCCATGTGGTATGCCAGGGCAGAGTCCTGGCCAGCCCAGAAGGGAAAGGTATTACTCAGGCTTCAGTCCCCACCCCTTTTTTTAATGCCAGGCTGTGGTTCCTGCCAGAGTGCACCTCACTTGATCTTATAGTTCCTGAGACCACCTGGTAGGTTGGTCCAACCCCTGAACCTCCCTCAGAGCTGTGCCAGGGCCTGAGATGGTGTGACTCTCTCACCGAAGACTGACCTTCCCAGCTTCGTCTACTTTGCCCTTCTTACGTCTTCTTAGCAGTTTTCCTGGTGAATAAGGTTGCTTCTCTCTTCTGAGAGGACCTTGAACTTTGGGGAGTCCAGGATGAGAAGATGCAGGGACACTGGTTGGTGGGGGTGGTGGGGCACCAGGTGTCTCAAGTGTTGAAGTAAGAAACATCTGGCCCTGGCCGGGTAGCTCAGTGGGTTAGAACATTGTCCCCAATACACCAAGGCTGTAGATTCAATTCCTGGTTAGGGCACATGTAAGAATTAACCAATGAATACATATTAGTGGAACAAAAAAAAATCAGTGTTTCTCTCTGTTGTGAAAGAAAGAGAGAGAGAGAGAGTGAGAGAGAGAAAGAGAGAGAGAAAGATTGATTCAAACCTGTAGAGAGTTTTTATGAGGTTGTTTTTGATGCCAAACTGACGACATGCGCTGGGGAGTAAGATCTCGAATGTTCCAGGGAATACCAGTTTTATAGCTTCTTGTACGCATTTGAAAGTCTTCTGAAATTCTCCAGACGTCAGGGTGGTAGGTCTGCCAGTTAGGGGACAGGGTGGTAGGTCTGCCAGTTAGGTAGAAATCTTACCATTAGAGAACAGGCTGCAGCTATTCTTGGCAACACTGGCATCTGGCAACACCTTCACTTAGCAACAATTTCCTAGCACCAAACACCCCAACAGCTCCACCTGGTAATCCTGCCCTGGCAATATCCGCTCTGCTAGAAATACCACCTTGAGTCTCCGGCAGAAAGCTAGCTCCTAGCCATTCATATCAAATTTTTCCCCCTCTGACTTATGTGGTCTTATTTGGTGAGGTTTTACCCAGGGTACTCATAATGATAATGACCATAATAAACACTTTTAAGTGCTTCCTGTGTGCCAAGCACTGTTCTAAGCTCCCCACTCAATCCTCATGACAGCCCTATGAGGTAGGTATAATTATTATCCCCACTTGACAGGTGGGGAAAATGAGGCTCAAAGAAATTCACTAATTTGCCCAAGAGTAAACTGTAATGGCAGGGAAGCCAGGAAGCCCAGTAATCTGTTTCCTGGGATCTTTACACTTAACTCTGCTGCTTTACTCCCCAAGAAGCTCAGCAGGCCTGGTGACCTCCCCCAGAGGCCTGCAGGGGAGTGTGCTAGGGCATATGAGGAAGACTGCCAGGCTGGGGACAGTGCCCCGTGAGGGTACAGAGAGGTAGACAGCAATAAGGGGAACTCTGAAGTTTATTTGCTCTAGGTCGTGAGATGAGGCTAGACCCAAAAAGGGTCAAGGATGGCTAGGAGGGTGTTTCCACCGCAGAGTGGGGACCTGTTTGTCTGCTCCTCAGGAAGCAACCCCTTGTCCTCACTGGTGTCCTAGACGGAATGTAGCTATGAAAAATGGGCCCAGGTCTCTGCTCTCGGCTCTTGAGGTTAACAGCAACTCAGCAAAGCCCCTTGGGCTCCTGGCTTGGTGGTGTGGGGGTCAGAGGGTAGGAAGGAGAGTGACCAAGGGGGAGAATAGAGGTCAGGACTGTCTGCACCTAGAGGACAACATCTCTAAGTGAAAGTCCGCAACCAAACCCATTGACAGAAAAAGATGTCTGACTCTGGGGTTAGAAAACTAGTCCCTGCTTCCCCTCCCTTAGCCTCAGGTTCATCATCTATAAAATGGGGGTAACACAAACCACCCCTCCTCAGTGGAGCTGTGAGGAGTAAATGAGATGTTGTGAATGACAGGTGCTTGCCCAGCCTACAGTGGGCGCTCGGTAATTAGGAGCTGTTGGATTAGCGGCGCCCTGATCAGGTTAACGGTGAATGAGCGTCTGTAGTGGTATGTGATGGGGCTGTGTCCTGACCAACAGCAGGCATGGTGCAGTTGAACTTCCAAGGAGCAGCCTGGATCTAAACTTAGAGAGGGAGAGAAAACAGTGGGCAATACAACCAGTATTCAAAACACAGGAGAATATACAGATGATGTGTTATAGAATGGTACACCTGAAACCTATATAATTTTATTAAACAATGTCACCACAATAAATTCAATATAAATTTTTTTAAAAGAATAGGGTTTTATTTAAAAAACAAAACAACAATTTTGACAGTCTGGAATAAGCAAGATGACATTATCCTTCTGTAGCTCCAAGACGTTACACAAAACAGGCAGGGGGAGAGACCTGACTTGACCCCATCTCCAGTGAAAAGGATCTGAATGATTTAGTTGACCACAACTTGATGGGAACTAATCATGGAAGAGAAAGGCAGCAAAGCCCAGCAGCCTTAGGCTGCATTAACAATGTGTCGTGTCCAGACTGGGGGAAATAATAGGCCTATTGTGCGGGCTTGGTCAGGCCATATCTGGAATCTTGCATTGCTACACTGACAGACTGGAATTGGGCCAGGAGGGGGACGAGCTCAGCCTCAGCTCCCAGGCACTTGTAACTAAGCACCTCCTGTGCATTTTCTTGTTTCATATTGCCATCAGTCTCATCAGGTAGTCACTCTTATTATCCCTACTTTATGCACAGGGAGTTTAACTGAGTTGAATCAACTGGAGGAGCCTGAGGCTTTTCTGAACGGGCCCCTCTTGTACTTGAACCTGAGGAAGACTGAGCATGCATCATTGAACACATGTTTATCAAGTTCCTGCAATGAGTTAGTTCACAAGCTTGTCAGCGGGAATAAGGCAGCAGTGAAAAGGGTGTAGTTTCTGCCTTCCTGGAACTCAGGGTCTGGCCAGGGATCTAAATCCCTCACTTGTGTTAGGTGGGATGCTATAGCACTGAAAATTTTAGGGCTGGAAGGGATCATAGAATCCACCTCAGCCAATCCCAGCCCAAAATGGGAAAGAGAGAGAACAGTGGCACAGAGCTCTGGTGGGGTCAGTGGGGCCAGTCTGTGCCCTTTTCACAATATTCAGCTTCTTCTCTTTGCCTGCCTTCTGCTCGGTGGTGACCAAGAGCTGTGTGCCAAGACGGGATCTGTGAGGGCACATGAGGGAGCTTGGTGTGGCCATCCTGGCAACGCCAGACCTCTTATCTTCTCTTGGCAATTAGAGATTTTAAGGGAAAAAAAGGGGGGGGGTGAGTGGCTTTGAGGATCTGCCCAGCAGCCCCTTCACTAATTAGAGCAAACTGCTCTCCGCCAGCCTCTCGAGTGGCCTGGGATGACGTTGGCACAAGGGACCAAGAGGTGAGAGAAAACCCTGTTTTCTGGCATTTATGTCTGGTCTCTCTTCTAGACTAATGTCCTCCCATCTTCTTTCAAGGACCAGATTACTCAGCACTCTCTTTTTCAAACCTTTCTTTGATTGTTTACACCCACAGTGCCACTGTAGCTTTGTATCTCCTGTGGCTTCCTGCTGGGGAGACACATTCAGCCTTCTGGTAATTTCTGCTGAGAAGGACAGAGCAGGGCTGTTAAAAGGGAAGGCTTTGGGATAGGACAAAACCTTTCAGGCCTGGTTCTGCCACATCTGTGTGTCTCCATTTCTTCAGCTGTAAAATGGAGAAAATCATAGTTTCACCCTCATTTAGTGGTTGGAGGGCTGAATGAGATCATGTTGAGCATGGAGGATGCTCTCCATAAACGACTGCTGTTACCCTCATGGCCTATTGGCAGCTGTGGTCCCGCGTCTCCTCTCCACAACCTGGGAATTAGTTCGCTGCCGGCAGGGCAGCGACTGCGGACTGCGTGGCTTCATCTTCCTTCCCCATCGCCGAGGGCCCCAAAGATGCCAATGCCAGGAAGAGGAAATGATAGGTCTTGGGTAATGAAAGAGGGGCATCCGTAAGAAAATGCCAGCGCTGCATCCTCCAGGTCTAGAGGAGAGGGAGACTCAAGTGACTCCAGACTTTAAAGGGGTTTCTGACTCCCTCCCTACCTTTCCTAGGCTTGGGGGCGGGGTCAGAAATCATGGGGTGTAGGCAGGACTCAGGGAAAACTCACTCTGGGAGACCACGGGCAGGTCACTTTCAGCCTCCGGCCTCAGTGTCCTGGTGAGTGTCAGGTGGCTCTCCAGGCCTTTATCCGGGTGGCGAGATTCGGCCTTAGAGAACTCGGCTGCGAAACGCACTTCACTTTGCCGGCCGCTTGGGCTGGCGAGGGGGAGCCGGCTGGCGAGCCGAGCGACTGGAGGCGGGCAGCAGGCTCCAGGATTGGCCCATTCCGAGAGGGCGGGGCCCAGGCTTTAAGAGGTGCGAGGGGGACTTTAGCGTAGTGTCGCCTGAACAGCCTGCCGGCCGGGTTCACTAGTGCGCAGCGACTGTGGCGGCGCCTGCGGCGGCTGCTGTTACTACCGGCGAGCCCGGACGAAGTGGGGAGCAGCGGAAGAGCATCCCGGCGTCCGGGTACCAGGCGGCGTGGCCCGCGGGTCATGGCCAAAGGAGAGGGCGCCGAGAGCGGCTCCGCAGCGGGGCTGCTGCCTGCTAGCATCCTCCAAACTGGTGAACGCCCAGCCCAGGTGAAGGTGAGAACGCGGCACCCGGGTGGAGGGGAAAGGGTGGGGGTGGGGGTGGGGGCACAGACTGGTGGGGCTGTCGAAGGATAAGCTTGGTTCTGGAACATCTTGGGCTACCCGGAACAGGCGGGCCCAGGGACATAAGAGAGCCCAGAGGTGCCCTGGGGGTGATGGAGTTTTGTAGACGCCGGAGTTCCCTTTTGTCCGCCCTCTTTCTGAATCTCTGCGGAGCGCCCTGCCGGCAGCTCCACGTGGTGCCGCCTGGTTCAGTGTAGCTGTTTTTCGTTCTTCTGTGACGAGCGGCTTAGAAGCCAGAAAGACTCTAGAAGTTGGACCCCAGAAATCTGGGAAAGGCCCCTTGATTCCCCATCTCTCACCCCCTACTCCCCGCAGGCCTACCTACGCTTAGCTTCAACTCTGAGGGCTGCTCAAGTTCATTCATAAGAACAAGGACTCCGTTCTTAAAGGAGCCGCATTCTTCAGGCGTTTGTGTGTGTGTGGGGAGGGGGGCGGTGTAGGGGCTCATGTCCGTGCTTCGTACATCTTGACCTTCCGTACCATCTCCAGCTTTCTGGGCATAAGGAAGGACCTAATGAAATCAGGTGGCCCCAGGGAGGGAATCCCAGGCAATAGATTTCCACCTGGGAGGTGACTGTCTTTTTCTTTTAATTTTATGATTTGATCCTGGGGAAGAGCAGGGGTGAGCAATTAAGCTGCTACCATGTATGAGTAATCTTTACTTTTCCTTGGGCAAACTCAGCCTCCCTGGTGGCACACCCAGAGAGAGCCCAGCCCTGCTTTTCCTCCTCTCCAAGGTCCCCTAGAGCTGAGGAAGGAAGGGTAGCACAGCTCCTGGGTTTGCCTGAAGCTCTGGCTGCTCACCTGGGCCAAGGGATCCTCTGGGACAGCTGTGCCTGCAGCCAGCTGGGCTGGGTCCCTACAGCTCTCTAGAGCCTTTGCCCAGTATGCAGGTGGGTCTTGGATCTGAACCAGAGCAGGAGCTGGGACTGGGCCTACCTTGCTCAGGACTTGGCAGCAAGAGGATTTTCAGGTTGTGGCAGTTGGTGCTGGGTAGAGACAGGTCCACCGATGAAGCATGTTTCCCTTCCAATCTGGGAAGGGGGATGACTGAGGCCTTGGGGAGTTTTTTAGGGATGGCGGCTGATAAGAATCTGGGGGGTAGGGTGGGGCGGTAGGGTGGTTTAGGGGAAACTTCCTCAGTATTGATTCCCCTTTTCCAGATTCCTGAGGATAGAGAATACCTTTCTTTTCTTGTGGGAAGTGCTATCTAGCTGGGCGGGAATAGGACGAGACAGACTTGTTCCTTCTGGCAGAACTGGCCAGAGGGATGTCCTGACTCTGGAAACTTCTAGGACAGAGGCCAGGATCTTGGGTCTCTTCATGTTTTTCTCTTCCTCCCAGAAGGAACCAAAGAAGAAACAGCAGTTGTCCATTTGCAACAAACTTTGCTATGCAGTTGGGGGGGCCCCCTACCAGGTGACAGGCTGTGCCCTGGGGTTCTTCCTGCAGATCTACCTGTTGGATGTGGCTCAGGTGAGTGGACTGAGACCATCAGGGCTCCTGCAGCATTCTAAGGTTTTCCCCATCTGTGAAATGAGGCTGGGAATTCCTTCTTTGCTGCCTGTCAGAATCACCATGGGTAAGAAATAACAAGGCTTTGGAAAGTATCTGGAAGGGGAGTCTATCTGCCCCAGGAGTCTTAGCTGGTAAGATCAGACTACTCCTCCTTGTCTGGCAAGAGAAACAGATCCTAGAGGGGTAGGCGATAGTGCGAGGAAGAATGGAGCCCTCTGGTGACGCTGTTCTTAGAAGAGACTGGCACACTGTGTCCCCAGCTGGACAGCAAGCAGTCAGCTGGTTTGGCCCTGGGGTTGATGCATAATGCCAGGCATGTGGATGGGATACATCTCATTTTCACCTGAGGAGCAGAGAGAGGCATGTCGGAGGCCCTCAAATGCTGGACTGATTAGGGTGCCCCAGTACACAGGGTCTTAGACTAAGAGGGGTACTTAGGGTAAAGCAGGGCTCCCCTGTGCTTTGAGAAGCATTGGCCAGAAGCCTGGCATCCTGACAATTCACCTTGTCTGAATGGGAGAGTGGGAGGCGGAACAAGCACAGCTCTCAGGGCTCCCACACTGACCATCTTTTCTCTGTAGTATCTGACATTGCAAGCAGGGGAGCTTAGTTGTATCCATTTATAGGTCAGAACACTGAGCCCCAGAAAGAACAAATGACATTCAGCAGCTAGTTTTCAAGCAACTTTCATGGGTTGGGCCCTGAATGGGGTACAAATATGAGAAACCTGCAACTTCCGGGTAAAACTATATTGTAGTAAGTGTTAAAGTTGGAAAAGTCAGATTAGGGAGACTGCCAGTGGGAGAGGCCACCGGTTCCTGGAGCAATAGCAATAATAGGGCCTTGATGGATGAGAAGAAGCCCAGAGAAGTTGTCTATTCAGGCATAGAAGGTTTGGGGGGAGAAGACAGCTTAAGTGGGCAGTGACAGGCCACTTTTTTAAAAGCATGAGTTCCTTTTCACATCCAAGATAGAGCTTGAACTGTAAGATAGGGATCGTAACTCCTTTTTCGCAGATGGGGAAATTGAGGTCCACTGTAGTCAACCAGCAAATACTAACTCCGGTGTCAGGTGGCTGGGGACTCAGGACTGTGAAAAGGAGGCAAGGAAATGATTTTGGATTCATTCTAATTTAATGGGAGTGTTTTCAGAGGTGGCAGTGAAGGGGAGGACACCAGGGGACAGATCTGGGAAAGTTTCTAAGGAGGCACACAGTGCTTCTGCAATCAGAAAATTGCTGTTGTCACTATTATCAAGGCAAGTGAAGATGCGTAAGGCCTGCGGAGGAGCAGCACAGACTGCCAGGGGCCTGGCTGAGGTGGGGAGGGAGGCCCTGCTCTTGCCTACCAGTGAGGGCGGAGGTAGGTAGAAAGATGAAGCGGTTGTCTTGCCTGTTCCTTGTTCCAGGTAGACCCATTTTCTGCCTCCACCATCCTGTTTGTGGGCCGAGCTTGGGATGCCTTCACAGACCCCCTGGTGGGCTTCTGCATTAGCAAATCCTCCTGGACCAGGCTGGGCCGCCTTATGCCCTGGTGAGTAGAAGGGGCTCCTTCAAGGTGGCAGAAGGCGGGACTTCTGGCATGTCTATCTCCCTACAGTCTGGCATGTCCACTGCCCTTCAGTTTTTCCATGTGCTTTGTCACAGGCTGAGGGGTGAGGAGAAGAAATGGCACAACAACCCTAGTGTTGAAATTTAAGCCGAGGTCAGCTACCCCGGGCATAGGTCCTGAGATGCCCTGCCAGTTCATTCCCAGGCTGGCCAAATTGTCACATTGAGCAAGTCCCCTCCTCCCCCAAACCCCCTTGCTTCCCAAGGTTCATTCTCTTCAATGAAGCTGGATTCCTAACTTTCCCCGCTCAGTCACTTCCCACAGTGGAAGAGGTAGTCCTTCATAGGGGTTGAGAGGTAACACTCTGGAGCCAGCCTGACTTATTTTGAATACTAGCTTCACCACTCACAGCTGTGCAACCTTGGACAAGTCACTTAATATCTCTGAGTCTCAAGTTTCTTCATCTGTAAAATGGGGATGATAATATGCCTATCTCATGGGGTTATGGTAAAGATTAAATGTGTGTGTATTTTTTGTGGTTTTTTTTTTTTAAAGATTTTATTTATTTTTAGAGAGAGGGGGAGAAAGAGAGGGAGAGAAACACCAATTGGTTGCCTCTCACATACGCCCCAGCTGGGACCAAATCCACACAACCCAGCCATGTGCCCTGACTGGGAATTGAACCAGCGACCTTTCTGTTTACGGGACGAGGCCTAACCAACTGAGCTACACTGGTCAGGGCTGTTCATGTTTTTACTTTTTTACGTGTCAAGTACTTAGAACAGTGCCTGGCACATATTAAGTAATATATAATTTGGCACCCCTTCAGAATTATCCTAGTGGGACCAGACTAGAAAGCAGACCTATAACCTCTGGCCCCTTATTACAAAACCTGCAGTAGTCAGCCTCAGACTATCTGGCAAGGTGGGGGTGGTGGCGCTACAGATCAGACAGTAAAGGGAGACACACAGGAGAGGCTGACAGGCTGGAGCTTTGGTTCCCTCCAGGACATCCTGCTTGGTGGTGGGGGGGATATTTCCTTTCATCTCCAGCCCATCCATGCTCAAGTGGGCGCCTTCCTGCCCCAGGGGTGCCCATACCTGGTCTCCGGCCTTCAGCCTTCAAAGCTCTTCCCACAAGCCCCTGTCTCTCCCCCACAGTTTCCTTTCCCACGAGCCCCCACCCCCCAACCCCCGCCCACACCATAATCCTGCCAGTCCCTGGCTGAGGCCCAGGTTGGGGCCTTTGATCCAGACTTCAGGGCTAGAGGGCAGGGACTGCCTGCCTTACCTGGGCAGGCTGCTGAGAGCTCACTATGGACTGGAGCCACCCTGGCTGAAGCAACCTTGGAAGCTAGGCCCTGTACCCGCCTCCCTGGCAGCTGGTGGGAGGCGGGGCTCTGCTGCCACATCTCCTCATGAGGCCCAGCCAATGAGCGGCAGGCGCTCTCGCAGCCCGGGTTACTCTCAGTCACATTCGGTTCCTCGTCAGCAGCTCAGCTGCCTACGAGAAGAGGATGGAGTGTTTGACCAAAGCTGATGCCCTTGTTCTCTGAGGAGACACGTAGATTTGGGAGGGGTGAAGGAGGACAGGGGAGGCCCTCCCTGTGGACTCTCCCTGGGCAGGTGTGGCATCTGGCTTGGTGAAGTTGCTGCAGCCCTTCAGGCTGGTTTCTGATTAGTGCATGTCCTCACCTGCCTGGGTGATACCTCTTGAGTGGTACCACTACCCTTGTCTGAAGGCACACTGGACCACTCATGGGCTGAAGGGCTGCCTTGTAGCATATGTGACCTCCCCATCCATACAGTTAGCACCTGGGCCCCTCCTCTGGCCTGGGACCTGGCACCCCTTCTGTCAGTCTAGGAAGAGGCTGGGCCTTTCTGGGCTCGTGAGCCCTGTGGCCTGCTCTCCTTGCTGGCTTTAGAGCAGATCTGCCCTCAGCCACCATTTAAATTTCCCCTTCAGACCAAGAAGACTTCGACAGACACTCTCCCTGGAGTTTCCAAAGCCACCTGATGAAAGGTGGGATGTCAGCAGTGTCACAGGGGGAGCCTGAGATGCAGCAGGGCTGGACCTGAGGTCTCTCTGCAGCCCCCTGGCTGTGGGCCTGTACTCTCCTCCTGAGCTCTCCTGGTGTGATAATCACAGCAAACACTGTATCCCAAGCACTCTTCTACATTTTAATACCAACTTACTTATCTCAAAACTACTTCAACCCTAGGAAATAGAACTATGGTCCTCACACTGGCCTGTATGGTCCTACATGACCTCCTGCCCCATTTCCGCTCCAAACTCATGTCCTAATTGCATCTCCCATGCTCACTTTACTCCAGCCCCACTGGCCCCAGACCTGCTGGGTCCTGCCTGAGGATGTTGCACTAACTCTTCCCCTTGCCTTGCACACTCTTTCCTCAGACGTCTGCAAGGTCAACTCCCTCCCCTCATTCAGGTGTTGGCAAAGATGTTACCTCACAGAAGGCTACCCTGAATTGTGTGAATTGTACCCCCATACTCCCAATCCCCATGTAGCCTGCTTTATTTCTTTAACTCATAGTGACTAATCACCTTATAATATGGGGGGGGAGGTTTGAAAAGATATTTTTATTTTTATAGCGGGGGAGGGAGGGACAGAGAGAGGGAAACATCAATGTGGGAGAGAAACATCGATCAGTTGCTTTCAGTACATGCCCTTGCAACCTCGGCATGTGCCCTAATCGGGAATTGGACCGGCCACCTTCAGGTTTATGGGACGATGCTCAACCAACTCAGTCACATTGACGAGGGTGCCTTATAATACGTTTATACGACTTTTGTGGTAAAAGACACATAACAAAATTGACCACTTTAACAATTTTTAAGTGTACAATTCAGTGGCATTAAGTATATTCTCACCGTTGTGTGACTATTACCACCATCCATCTCCAGAAGTTTTTCAGCTTCCCAAACTGAAACTGTACAATTAAACAATAACTCCCCATTCCGCCTTTCCCCGGCCCCTGACAACCGCCATGCTACTTTTTGTCTCTGTAAACTTGACTACATAAAAGTAGAGCCACACAGCATTTGTCCTTTTGTCTGGCTTATTGCACATAGCATGATGTCTTCAGGGTTCATCTGTGTCAGAGCACATGTCAGAGTTTCATTTTTTTTTTAAAGATTTTATTTATTTCTAGAGAGAGGGGAGAGAAGGAGAGAAACATCACTGGTTGCCTCTTGAACACCCCCAACTGGGGACCTGACCTGCAACCCAGGCATGTGCCCTGACTGGGAATTGAACCAGTGATCTTTCAGTTCATAGGCCGATGCTTAATCCACTGAGCCACACCAGCCAGGGCATCATTTTTTTTTTTTTTTAAGGTTTAATTTATTTTTAGTGAGAGGAGAAAGAGGGAGAGAAACATCAAACAAGAAACATCAACCAGTTGCCTCTTGCATGCCGCCAGCCAGCCAGGGACCTGGCCTGCAACCCAGACCTGTGCCCTGATCGAGAGTCAAACTGGTGACCTTTGGGTTTGCAGGACGATGCCCAACCCACTGAGCCACACCCATCAGGGCAGAATTTCATTCCTTTTTAAGGCTGAATTTTATATATATATATACCCCTTCCCTCAGGATCATCTTCTCTACGCCCCTGGCCATCATTGCCTACTTCCTTATCTGGTTTGTGCCTGACTTCTCACGCGGCCAGGTCCTATGGTACCTGCTTTTCTATTGCCTGTTTGAGACCCTGGTCACGGTGAGTGTGGGCACCTCCCCGGGTGTCAGGGCAGGGGTGAGGGCAGTCCCTGGGGCCTGCAGGGCTGGTGTCAGCCATATCTGTCTGTCCATTGCCTGACTGGCCAAGGGCCTCTCTTCCATGACAGTGCTTCCACGTTCCCTACTCGGCTCTCACCATGTTCATCAGCACAGAACAGAGTGAGCGAGATTCGGCCACTGCCTACCGTAAGTCTCCCTAGCCCACTGATCCCCCCGACCAGGAACCCTGGGTCCCCTGCTCCCTGGCCTTCCTGCCACATTTCTTCCCTTGCTGGGAGTGGGTATGAAACCATCTTAAAAATAACTCAATCCCCTTATGGCTCTGGTGAGATCAGAGAGGTGCAGGGACTAGCCAGAGGTCCCACAGAGCAAGGTCATGAGTTTAGACCAAGGTGCCATCTGCCCCACCACCTTACAGCCACCCTACCTGGAGCTGCTACCATCATCTGGGACTAGAACTGGGCTTCTGCTCATCTGACCTACCTTCCTAGGGGCTCACAAGCCATGAGTCCCCTCCCAAGGACCTTCTTTTCACTGCTCAGGGATGACTGTGGAGGTCCTGGGCACAGTACTGGGCACAGCAATCCAAGGGCAAATCGTAGGCCAAGCAGATACACCTTGTCTTCAGGACCCCAACGATTTGGCACTGGCTGCGGAGGGTGCCAACCACACGCACAGCAGCACCTCACTCAGAGAAACGGTGAGGACCCTGTCAGGGCAGGGGTTTGGGGAGCTGAGGAACAAGGGGGTGGTTTACAGTCATCCTCCAAATAGTAGTGATAGCTAGTGTTTGTTAAACTTCGGGCATCTGATCCACAAACTGTTACCACGTCCATTTTGTAGATAAAGAAATTGAAGGATAGAGAGGCTCAGTAATTTGCCCAGGGTGACAGAGCTAGTGAGTTGCAGAAACTAGATTTGGGGAGATTTAAACTGTGGCTTCTCAGACTCCACAGCTGGGCATCTTAACATTTTGTTCCGCTGCACTCTGCCCAGCCTTGGGACACAGCAGCAGGCCCAGGATGACTCTCCCATTTCCCAGGTGGAGACAGTGAGGCCTCAGAATGGAAGGGACTGGTCCAGGGTCATTGAGTGGAGCTGCTGAGTTGGGATGAGAACAGACTGGCTCTCTCTACATTGCCTTTATCCTCCTTCATAGAAAAATGCATACATGCTGGCGGCAGGGGTCATCGCCTTCATCTATGTCATCTGTGCCGTCATCCTGGTCCTGGGCGTGAGGGAGCAGAGAGGTGAGAAGCCTCGAAGGGAGGTAGGGTGCAGGCCCTAGCACAGGATGGCCTTGTCCCTCTGCCTGGGCCTCAGGCTTTGGGAGGGACCTCCACTCCTTCTTTACTGTCCTTTCTGGCCCCCAGAACCCTATGAGACTCAGCAGGCCAAGCAGATATCCTTTTTTCGGGGCCTCCGGCTGGTCATGAGCCATGGCCCATATGTCAAGGTCATTGCCGCCTTTCTCTTCACCTCCCTGGCTTTCATGGTGAGTAGGGGGCTGATGTGTTTAGGCTGGGGGGGAAGTGGGTGGGCCAAGGACTCAGGATGTGACAAGCTTGAGAGACAGGTGGAGTTGGGGGCGGGTAAGCAGAGGTCCCTGGGGCACAGGAAATGTCTCGGGGAGGCTCAGCCCCAAAATCACATCTCCCCTTGTGTTTCTTTCTCCCTCTCGTGCCGCATCTCCCAGCTGGTGGAGGGTAACTTTGCCTTGTTTTGCACCTACACTTTGGGCTTCCGCAACGAATTCCAGAACCTGCTCCTGGCCATCATGGTGAGTTTGGGGCCCTGGGGCTGGATGGGCAGCCCAGGCCGAAGTGGCATAGGCTGCGAGAGGGCTCCTAGGAGAGTCAGAGAGTATTTCCCAGACTGACCCAAGGTCATGAAGGGATGAAGATGTTTCTCAAAAATAATTAGGTTGGATCTGACCTACAGTTGCTTCAGTTGGGCTATGAAAAGTTTGGGTGCATGTATCTGGTCATCATGTTGTACCCTTAAACTACTAATAAGATGGTATATGTCAATTGTATCTCAATAACACTGGGAGGAAAAGAAAGAGTTGGGGTTAAATGTTCAAATGGAAAGATAATAAGAACAAAGGGGTGGAGGCCAGGAGCTTAGGGACTTTGGCTGGGTTTGCTCAGAGAAGCAGGAGGTAAGATTCGGACCTGCCCTTAGCCTCCTGGGTAGCCATCAAAAGGTGCCTGTCAACTTCCTCACTGCCCAGGTGATGTCCTCTGGCTGCTCTTAGGCAGGGCTGGGAGCACCTTTGGGGTCCTGGGAAGGGTAGGAGGGGTTTCGTGGCTCTAACCGCCATCCCTCGCCCCTTTTCTACCTACAGCTCTCGGCCACATTCACCATTCCCGTCTGGCAGTGGTTTCTAACCCGGTTTGGCAAGAAGACAGCTGTATACATTGGGATCTCAGTGAGTGGGACCGAAGGGTTAGTTCGTGGGCTGGGAGGTGCCAGTGGGGGCCTCCCAGCTGACTCATCTTTCCACACCCCCTTCCCTAGTCAGCAGTGCCGTTTCTCATCCTGGTGGCCCTCAACGAGAGTAACCTGATTGTCACATATGTGGTAGCTGTAGCTGCTGGCGTCAGTGTAGCAGCTGCCTTCTTACTGCCCTGGTAAGTATATAGGCCCACCTGGGTATGTTCCCCAGCCCCCCACCCCAATTCTGAAGCTCCCGTGGGAGAATTCTGGGGATCCATATTGGGGGTGTGGGACAGGTTGTCCCATGCACTTGTCCAGGTTGTGAATTGTGCAGGAACACCTAATCGGGGGGAAATGGATCCTTGAGTCTAGTCTGCACACTGCTTGCCCAGCGGAGCACCGAGGGTGGGGTTACTTCACGGAGAAAGAGACCTTAGTCACATGAAGTTGCCATCTCCTCACTGAGCTGTGTCCATGGGGCTGCAAACTCCCAGAGGACCACCTTTTCTCATTGACAGACAGTGGTGCCAGATGGGCGGGCAGGGTCCTGTGGCTAGGCAGGCAGGTCCTCATGGCTGCCCTGCTCTACAGGTCCATGCTGCCCGACGTCATCGACGACTTCCACTTGAAGCAGCCCCAAGCCCATGGAACCGAGCCCATCTTCTTCTCCTTCTATGTCTTCTTCACCAAGTTTGCCTCTGGAGTCTCACTGGGCGTCTCTACCCTCAGTCTTGAGTGAGTGGGTTGGGGGCCTGGGACAGTGCTGGACAGGTACAGGCCCCAGGTGCCCATTCCTCACCACTTGCCCTTCCCATTGGGTTCCACAGCTTTGCTGGGTACCAGACCGGTGGCTGCTTCCAGCCGGCACCTGTCAGGTTTACACTGAAGATGCTGGTGACGATGGCTCCCATAGCCCTCATCCTGCTAGGCCTGCTGCTCTTCAAGCTGTACCCCATTGACGAGGAGAAGCGGCGGCAGAACAAGAAGGCCCTGCAGGCTCTGAGGTGAGAGCGGGGAGGGAGAGGACAGGGAGGTGGAGGAGGGGCATCATCCAGTCTAGGTCCTCAGACCGTGCCTCCTGTGGCCATGTCCAGACTTCCTCCCATGCCCCTTCCCTTGACTGCTCCTCCTCCACCCCTGCCCTCCGCCAATTTATGATCGTGGCAGCTGATATTTCTTGAACACGAAGTTGCGTGTCAAGTGGTTTTACATTTATTCTTTCAACAAAGGCTTATTGGAAGGTTGCTATGTGGCAGGCACTGCTCTAGCGAATGAAACAAACTGAAATTTCTGCCCTCGAGGAGCTTATGTTTCAGAGACTGTGCTTTCATGATCTTTGTAGTCCTCCAACAACCCTGGGTGCCACAGAGTCCTATGATTCCCACTCTGCAGATGAAGAAACTGAGGCTTAACCAGGAAGACTGACTGGCCTGGCTGGTAAAGGGTAGAGCCGGGTTTGAGGCCTGGCGTTCTGACTCCACACCCTGCACTCTTCACTGTACTCCTGGCATGCAGCACCTCAGGTGTGGCCAGAGCCCTGCCTTTCGGGAGACCAGAGGGTAGGGTGGAGTAGGTCATGCCAGCCCATCAGCCGGCCCAGGCAAGAGCGTAGTCCTTGGGCTTGTGATGCCTTGTGAATGGCAAGTACAGAGAACAGACCAACCAGCAGTGTCTGGGCGAGAGGGGGAGCATTTTAGGCTTGCCCGACAGCTGGCTAAGACTGCAGGGCCAAGATTATGAGAGGAATGAGGCAGGTGTGGGCAGGGGAGGAGTAAGGGTGGTGGTTCTAACTCTTCTCCTCCGGCTTTGGCAGGGAAGAGGCCAGCAGCTCAGGCTGCTCTGACACGGACTCTACAGAACTGGCCAGCATCCTCTAGGACTTGCTGTGTTGCCTGACATCACCAAGCACAGGGCCCGAGTCACCGGGCCACAGGAGGAATCTGAGTCTCCTTGCCTCTGCTCACTCGACAGCTGGTCTCCAAGTGCCAGAAAGGGAGCCAAAGATGAGAGTACTCGGTCCAGGACACCTCCTATTCCCACCTGCGGGCAGGCTATCCATACAGCCGCCTGCTTCCCTCTTCCTGCCCACGGGGCCAAGCCCTGGGGCTGCTACTGTGAATATGCCAAGGACTGATCGGGCCTAGCCCCGAACACTAATGTAGAAACATTTTATACAGAGACTAATTAATAACTTAATGACTGTGTACATAGCAAAGTGTGTGTGTGTATATGTCTGTGAGCTATTAATGTTATTAATTTTCATAAAAGCTGGAAAACAGAGCTGTTTCTCTCTTTGTCCTTCATCACTCACTGAGCCCTTCTGGGCCAAATTTGAGATAGAGGAAGCACTGAGCTGAAGGGGTCCTGGGTACGGAAAACGAACCTGGAGCTGTGACAGTAGCATTAGCTAACATTTACTAATCACCTATCTGTGCCAGGCACGGTGTGGAGGCTCTACATTCACTTTGCCAGTGTTCTCACCTAATCCTGGAAACCGTCTTGCTAAGTCAGAATTTGTCCCCATTTTAAAGATGAGGAAACTGAGAGCTCCAGTGTTGAGAGGGACTTGGCTAACATCACCTAGCCAAGAGGACAACTGGAATTACATCTTAGGTCTGTGAGACTCCAGCACATTCACCACCAGCCTCCACTCCCCTGCGTCAGATAATGACTGATACACCTACTGTCAGAGGGTTGCTCTGCCTACACCAGCACGTTGTATTTCACACCCTGTTTGTGCCTGAGCTTGTGGGCCTGGCTGTGCTGGGGCCAATTCTGTGTGACTGGGGCCCTGTGGGGTCCTAGAGACCTGTGATCCTTTCTTCACAATTGTTCATGACAGTGTTGAAAGGTGAGAATGTACCTGGCTGGGTATATGTGTGTCAGGTGAAGAGGGGTCTCACTGGTATGCTGGTGAGAGTCACCTCCGGCAGGGGGGAGGATGGCGTGGGGGAAGGCCTAGTTTATAGCAGCTGCCTATTTCCATGGTGTAAATACTCCCACTATAGCCAATTTCAAGTTACCAACCATTGTACTATCTTACAAAATTCCTGAAAATTTAACAATTGGCTCTTGCAAATGGGTAGGAGCCTGCCCTGGCACATTACTGGATTTTGTACACTTAAGCCAAGCTCCAAACATTGGAAGAAGCAAAGCTGTCAGGATCAGAAGCTACCGGTCTAATCTCTTTATTGCACTGATGGCAAACACCAGGCCTCGGGCGGAATCCAGCTCTCCGCTTTGTTTTATCTGGCCCGGCACCTTGTTTCTACCTGACAGCGGTGCTGAGCTCCTTGCCCCTAATTAAGGAGTAGTTACATTTACACAGTCCTAAAATTACATTCAGCCCTTTGAAGGCAACCTCAGGGCTGATGTGGCCCCCGGTGAAAATGAGTTTGACACCCCTGCTTTATTGTGTAGATGGATAAATGAGGGCCAGGGAAGAGAAGTACTTAAGACTATTGGGGCTTGGTTTTAACTTTGGGTGTGGGGCTCCAATTTTTGCCAATGAAGTTCTGCCAAGTCACTTTTATAAATTTATAAAGAATACTAACAGGTACTTAATAAAGATCAGTTCAATTAGTTCATTATAACCAAGTCCTGTTCTTAAAACTACTTAATTTCCCAAACCGCTCACACTTGCTTCTTTCCCAGCCCTACAGTTACTTATCAGGATGATTAAACAAGCATTCACACTGATCTCTGTCTTTGATCTCACATTCCCTCTGCAAACTACCCAAGATAATCAAGTAGCTCTCCTGTTTAGAAACCCTTTTGTGAGTCCCTGTTGCCTTCTGGAGGAAGTTTGAGACTCCTTCTGATCTCACCAGCCCCAGATCTAGATTGAGCCCTTTTTGCAGGCCACCTGCCAGCTGGAGAATACACCTCTGGCCTCTGGTCCTCTTGGCAGACATCCGTCCAGTGTGTCTTGGCTCCAGCATGTCATTTCTGCCCCCCTACCCCTGGGGGCAGCTCTGAGATTTCCATGCCCAACTTCACTGTGGTCTCCCACACAAGACCATGGCCCAGGCATAGTGGGTGGGGTTTGTGGAGCTAAATAGACATGAGCTATGACAAGAGGGCTTTGTGAGCCAGACCCAGTTCCTACTGACCCACTAAGATGCTTCTCTCTGGGCTTCAGCTCCCCTCAACTGTATAATTGGGATTTTGAATTGAAAACCCTTGCCTCTCTCCAGGTGAATGCTCACAGAAAACTGTTCTCCTTTTTTCTTTTGTTCTCCTTTTCAAAGAACCCTGCTGACTGGGGGATGGTTTGGTACAGGTGGGAGAAGTGAGGAAGCTGTCTGAGATCACGGAACCCCCTTGGGTCATTGGCTCCTTCAGGTTCCTCTGGACAGCGTCTATCTACCCACCCATCCTTGGGGAGAAGTGCTACCTTGACTTTCTCTATGCTCAGACCCAGCACTACTACAAAAAACCTTGCCCACCCCCATCCCTGCTAAAGACCAGATGTAGCTTTGGCTCCACCTGTTGGAAGAAAGGGGCAACATCTTTGACATTGCAAAGAAGGAATTCCAAATCTGTCATGGGCTTTGTGATCTTGGCTCTCCATCTATGGAACAAATATTTATAATGGGCCTACTATGTGTCGTGCACTGGCTACACTCTGAAGATAGAGCGTCAAACAAAGCAGAACTTACATTCTCAGTGGGGACCAATGATGAATGAATGGACATTTAAATAAGTTCAGATTGTAGTAAGCACCACAAAAGAAGCAGGGAAATGTAATAGAGGCAACTGTGTGCAGCTTATTATTATTACTTTAATCCTCACTCTAGGACATTTTTTTCATTGCTTCCAGAGAGAGAGGAAGGAAGAAAGAGAGAAATATCTATGCAAGAGAGAAGCATCGATGGGTTGCCTCCCTCAAACACCGGGACTGGGGATTGAACCCACAGCCTACGTATGTGTCCTGACCAGGAATCAAATCTGCAAACTTTTCTTTACAGGATGACTCTCCAACCAACTGAGCCAGGGCTGTGAAGGTTATTTTAAATTGAGGGAAGCATGTTTTGAGAAAGTGATGTTTGTTTTGAAGCACGAAGGAGAATTAGCAGACATTCAAAGACCTTCCAGAAAAGCATTGCATGTATGGGAGTGTGTTACCACCCTTCAAGGCCAGGTTCATGGTATTCGTGCAGACAGAAAAATATTCACTGCCATTGGGATGTCTGGCATGCCTTTATTCACAGGTGGACGAGCCACACACGCTGCAAGCTGCGTGTCTATCTGTATGTCTCTTGTCATGGCCCTTGCTCCCCAGCATGGCACCCATCTTGGCACCTGTCCCCTTGTGTGTGTCTCATCATCATCACCCCCAGCAGGGAGTCCCTACCTGTTTAAGTACTAGAGGGGAACAAAGCCAGCAAGATGTCAGAAATTATATAACATAACATAATTCTGTGCATGCAAGCCCACTTCATGTCATGGGAACAGTTTATTGGACCCAGCCTCAGGTTGTGAGAACACTGGTTATCAGGTCCCTCCAACGCTATGGGAACACTGCTTCCCTTAGCTACCCAGACACCTGGGTGAGGAGGCCAGGCTGCCTCCACTTACCTCACAAGGAGACAGCTAGTGCAAAGACCCTGAGGTAGCAAAATGCTTGGTGTATTTCAAGTACTGAAAGGAAACAGTGTGGCCAGGGTGCAGTGAATGAGAGGACAGGAGGTATGAGGTGAGTTTGGAGAAATGTGCAGGAACTAGATCATCCTTGGCCTTGTAGCCAACAGTGAGAGTTCAAATTTTACTTTGAGAACAGTCAAAGAGCCATTAAAGAGACTTAAACAAAAGTGATTTACATTATTTGAAAAATGAAGGCAGAGGCAGATGGCACGGGACTTTGTAAGGCATGTTAAGCATATTGACCCTAACAGCTAAAAGAAGCCATTGATGAGTTTTTAAGTAGAAGAGTCATATGCTAAATCAAGATGTGGACAAAAAAGGGGCTCTGTAATAAAACTAAAGAAAAGTAGCCTTACAGGGTGACCTGATCACAAAATTCCTAACTAGGCAGGTCAGGGTAGGTAGTCAAGGGCCAGACTTATACAAAGGTTAATCTTACCCTGGCAGATGTGGCTCAGTGGATTGAGCACTGGCCTGTGACTCAAAGAGTCACAGGTTGGATTCCTGGTTAGAGTACATGCCTGGATTTCGGGCCAGGACCCCGGTTGGTCAATTGATTGATCAATGTTTCTCTCCCTCTCTTTTCCCTCCCTTCCCCTCTCTCTAAAAATAAACAAATAAAATCTTTTGTAAAAAAATCTTAGGAACAAAGCCTCATGTCTGTTGACCACAGGGACAGAGTTTTGGTCAAACTAGAGGTAACATCTAGACCTCAGCTGTGTTTCAGCTCCAGGCCCAGAGAAGCAGCAAGGCCAGGCAGAGCAATGCCATGGCTGACAGCAGGACCAGCTGCGTTGACTAATGACCCCTACGCTGGCACTGACCACTCAGTAGAGACCATGAGCCTGAAAGGACACACCTGGAAAGCCAATGAATATTCTATTGAGATCCTCCCCTGAGATCTCCTCTAAAATCTTTGCCTTTGGAAACCAGATAAAAGCCCTTAAGGGACCCAGAGTGGCTCTCTCTCTCTCTGGAGCATGCCCAGGCCTTTTTTCCTCCCCCAGGCCTGTTTTCTTTGCCTTTCTTTCTCATAAACTCCAAGGGCCCTTCTTTCTTTGTAACTTGTTTCCTGAGTCCACACAGCCCCGCTGGCCCATTCTTCTATGGCTTACTTCTCCCTCTGTGATTTTCTTCCCCACCCCCACCCCTGCCCTGCCCCACACTCTAAAGCTCCCACCCGGCAGGAAAGTCCACATCAGTCATTGCTGAAGCCTCATTTCCTGTCCCCACCCAGGACCCCCAGAACTCGAGTGTCTGCAAAGTTAGAGTGGCATCTAGTCTTCTATTCATGCAGATCTGTCATTTTCCGGAAGCCCAGTGGAAGAAACAGTACCTGGGCTCTGTTTGTTACTGGAAAGGACCTGAGCCCAGAGCAACTGTGAGTTGGGCTGGTTGGTGGTGTGTGGGTTCTTGACTTCATGCAGGAAAGATTTCGCAGCACGAGTCCAGGTGATTTTGAGAGTATGTTTGTTAAAGCTGGGGACATAAAACAAGGAAGCACTTAGGGCAGAAGAAAACAACAAGAGAGGGCCTAGGCAGGGCTGCTTTGGTTCTCTAGAAATGCTATAGCAAAGAAATGAGCCGAGATGGGGCTGCTTTGGCTCACTGAAGAGTCAGAGAAGCTGTAATGACAGGAGGTAGTGAGCCAGAGAAGTGTTTCGGACAAATCCAGAGCTTTCTTCCCCCTTTTGCTCCAGGGCAACTGGGCAAGGAAGGGTGGAGCTCAAATCTCCAGGGCAATCAAGGAAATCCCTGGTTTCTGTAGCCTGAAGCCCTTTCTGGGTGTGGCTACGCAGAAACTTTGTACTAATCAGAGGCAGCTCTGATTGCACACCTTCCAGGAAATTGTCTCTAATCTGGCAGAGACCCCACTGAAATTGGCCTAGGTTATAGACGGTGTCCTCATTCCAAAACATTCCAAAACGACTGGAATAGCTTGAGGGGAGTCTGGGCTGTCTTGGAGTGACCTAGGGTCCGAAAAGCAGGGTTGGGGAGAGCTGTCTGCCCTTCTCCTAGTTCACAGGAAGTGGGAAATGCAACCTAGGGCCTCTACAGCCTCCCACTATGGTCATAAAGAGGCAGGAGATAGTCAGGAAGGAGGAAATTCCAGAGGTGCCCCTGGGCTAAGATAAAGAACATGATACAGGACAGAGACCGTGTTCTAAGACTGGTTGTTCTCACTTTTTGGAAAATCTCTGAATCATGGTGACTCATGAATGCACCTAAGCAGAAGATGCTACATGACCCCTGCTTCATTATAATAGCATTATAATAAATTAGCATTGTGCGACCCCCTTTTCCAGTGGGCAATCAAAGGAAATCATTGGAGACCACGTGTGCAATAGCTTTAAAGTAATACAACTACTTGTACATGTGCAATAAAACCCCACCAAAACTAGCCAGGAGAGATCCGCCCTATAAGAATCCTCCCTCCAGCCCCGGAGGTCAAGCTCTGCTCAGAGCTGGCCCACTCTTACATTCTATGGAGTGTGCTATTGCTTAATAAATCTGTTCTCTCTCTTTCTGCTATAAACTATATGTGTTTGGTTCAATTCTTTGTTCGCAATCACCAAGAACCTGGTTACCTGTGTCCACCTGTGACAATGACAGTCACCCATCCTGATACCTCCCTCTTCGGGAGTCCCATGCAGCCTTAAAAGATGACTGTATTCGGGAAGGCATGGAAACAACCCAGCCTAGCCCCCAGGCTCAGAGAGGGTAAGGGATTTGTACAAGGTACACAGTCACAGGCAGAAGAGCATAGAATCTAGGTCTCACTCCCAGGCTCAGAGGTATTTTTGTTTTCCCACCAAATTGTCTTTCCCTCCTCCTTCACTTCCACCAGGGCCCAGACTCTAAAGCTAGTTCTCTAGTAGTCTATGGCTACCAGATCATGGGCTTGGTCAGAAATGGTAACACCAAGGGACTGTTCCACTCCTTGCTTGAAGGGGCCCAGTTACAGATGCCACAAAGTAAGAGACGTAGGTTTTCTAATCCAACCCCTAACTGATGCTTGGATGCCCTCTACAACATTCCTACCTTGTGGCTAACAGCCTTCTGCTCCCACTCTCTGCCATTGGCAGACAGCTTATTATGGCTCAAGTCTGACTGTTTCATGGCTCTTTGTCACCACGCATACACATACCACAAAGATTTGTGTGGAAGAAAATAGGTTTTTATTAACAGGGTTCCCAGTTTGAGGGAGCTGGGAGCATTCTAGCTCTGAACCCTTTTCTTTTGCAAGACATAGAACAACCCTTGCTCCCCAAAAGATTGCAAACCAAAGCCACGCCCAGAAGTTCCTCATTATTGCTCATCTGTCCTTTTGGAGCTTAAGCCAACCACGCAAACAGGCTTCCATCTTCTCTGGGATTTCTACTTGTGGGTTCTAGAGTCGCCGTCATCTTGCAGCAGCTTCCTCTCTCAAGGTCTGGGGAGTGCTGCCAAATCACTCCAGACAGTCATGCAGGGGAAGCTCCATTCCTGAGGAACTTCCCAGCTCATGCCTCCATGTGCTGTTCTCAGGGCGAGGGAGAGGAAGCAGTCTAGTACTCATGTGCTGTGCTGCACCAGGTCATAGAGAACCAAAGGCTGGAGCCAAGCGAGCCATGAATCCCAACGTGGGACCCTGTGTTGGGGAGCTGGCTTACAATTGTGTGGGGCCTAAGCCCCAGGTCAGCCCAGCATCTGCCAGTCCTATGAGCGCTCCTATCTGTGCAGAGCAAACGAAGAGCCCAAGAAGCCAAGAAACCAAAAAAGCAAGAGACCTGCTGGATGCCTGAAAGCACAGATAGTACTAAACCCTGTATATAATATTTTTTCTATCCATACATACCTATGATCAAGTTTAATTTATAAATTAGGCACAGTAAGAGATTAACAACAATAGCTAGTAATAAAATACAATAATTATAATAATATACTGTAATAAAAGTTATGTGGTCTCTCTCAAAATATCTTATTGTAATGTACTCACCTGTTCACTTTTCACTTTTCACTTGGAGCACTTTACAGTTTCTCTTGGAATATCTGAATTGCTAGCATCGCTACCCTTATGGTAAGGGGTCATGATTAAGTAAAATAAGGGTTACTTGAACACAAGCACTGGGATACCGTGACAGTTGATCTAATAACCGAGACAGACACTAAGTACTGACAGGAGAGTGGTGTATACAATATAGATACACTGGATAAAGGGATGATTCATGTCCCAGGGGGATGAAGTGGGATGGCTTGAGGTTTCATCATGCTACTCGGAATAGCACACATGCAACCTAATACTTATCAATTTTTTATTTCTGGAATTTCCCTCTTAATATATTCTAACCACAGATGACCATGGGTCACCAAAACTGCAGAAAGGGTGGGACTGCTGTGTTCTTATTTCTATCACCTTAGGTTAATTTTGCTCATTATTAAACTTCATATAAATGGAATCATATAGAGTGTATTCTTTTGTGTCTGGCTTCTTTCTCTTAGTACAGTGTTTTTGAGATGCATCTGCATTGTTCTATGTATTAGTATTTTTTTCATTTTGATTATTGCTGGTAACATCCCACTTCATGAATACATCACAAATTGTTTCATTTTCCTGTTGATGGATATTTGGATTTTGCCTAATTTTTGGCTATTATGAATAAAGCTGCTATGAACATCCTGTATAAGCCCCTTATGAATATATGAACTAATCTTTCTTAAGTATATGTTTGGATGTGAAATTGTAGGTGTACGAGGTCTGTCCAGAAAGTATCCGGCCAGACATAGACTATGATAAATAGACACTTATTGAAGAACATACAAGATACAAGAAACATTGCACATAAGACAATGACTCCTCGATCCCCTTCGAAGTAAGCACCTTGGGGCCTCACACAGTTCTCCCAGTATCTCTTCAAAACACTCTGCAAAATCTTTTGTTGGAATTGCCATCAGCTGCCCTGTTATATCTTCCTGAATCTCATCAATGGTCTGAAATCTCTTCCCTTTCAAAGGTGATTTTAGTTTTGGGAAAAGCCAGAAGTCTCAGGGTGCCAAATCTGGGCTGTAGTGGGGTTGAGTCACTGGGTGATTTGATGTTTCCCAAAAAACCTCTGCAGGAGATGTGATGCATGAATGGGTGCGTTGTCATGATGAAGCTGCCAATCTCCAGTTGCCCATAGCTGCAGCCGTTTCATCCTATTGCACCTATCACCGACAGAGACATTGAAGTGGTGGTCCTTATTGATTGCTTGGTCTGGAAGAGTGTACTCGTGATGGACAACACCCTCCCCATCAAAAAACAGTTAACATGGTCTTGATCATGCTGCAATTTTTCTGCACCTTCTTTGGGTGTGGAGAACCAGGTGACTTCCATTGGGACGACTGGGCCATCATTTCTGAATCATAGTCATAGATCCACGATTCATGTCTGGTTATGGCCTTCTTGAGGAAATCTGGGTCATTGCTAGCAGTTTGAATCAAGTCATTAACAACTGCAGCCCGATGTTCCTTCTGCTCTGGCAGCCCACACACGTTCAACATTCTCAGGTGTTCTGCTCATTGCAGGCCTTCCAGAATGTGGATCACTTTCAACAGATTCTTGACCATCTTTGAAGCATTTGTGCCACACTTTTATTTCCACTGCATTCATTGCATTGTCTCCGAAAGCCTTCTGAATCATCCAAATTGTTTCCATGGAGGAATGTTCAAGCTTAATGCGAAATTTGATGCTATTTTGTTGCTCTACTCACTCAGTCATTTTGAATGCGATGGCCACTCAGTACACATGCTCTGAACTCAACATCAGCTACTGCCCCCTCTGACTAGGGAAGTCAACATCAGCTACTGCCCCCTCTGACTAGGGAAGTCGTCATTGTTCATCCATGTGCATTCCAGTCCACTCTCCTTGGCCGCCAGGTTACATCGATGTTTCGCAAACCGTTTTCATTATATCAACAATGGCTGGACTTTTCCCAGACCAACCTCGTATATATGGCTTTATAAGAAACTCCCAAATAATAACATACAAGAGTTCCAGTTACTCTACATCCTCAGCGATCCTTGATAATGACAGTTTTTTTTTTAAAGAGCCCTTCTGCTGAATATATTAAGTATCTCATGGTTCTAGTTTGTATTTTTAATGAGCTATTATTTTAAGAACTCTTTCATATGTTTATTGGCCATTTAAATGTCCTCTTGTGACTTCTTAAGTCTTTTGCTTTTTTTTTTGTCTTTTCCATATTGATTTGTGGGAGTTTTTTGTATATTCTAGATATAATTCATTAGTCTATACCTTACCTATTTGCTTTCTTAGTTACATTGATACCGGCATGGTGTCTGAAGTAAGAAAGGGGCCTCAGGGAACCTCTGAGACAGTGCAGGAGAGGGTATGTGCTCCAGGTAAAGGGTAAAAAAGCCAGCGCTGAGTTGGCAACAGATTTCCCTACCCTTTGGGGGGATGCGTGGCAGGAGACCTGCATGGAGTCTGCACAAGGACGGCAAGGGTGATTTCTTTTTTTTTGCAAGGGTAATTAATGGAGGGGAAGAGCCTTTTTACACCCTTCCAGAAAATGGCAGCAGGGGGAGGTGCTGACTGCCAATCTAGCCAGGAAAAAGATAGGACTGCCTAGGGAAACTGGATGCTTCCGGAGTGCACAGAATTTGGGACTCCGGGAGATTTAAAATGAAGGGAGGGCAGAGACTGACTCACCTGGTTGGGGGCAGCTGGTGCTGAGGCCAAGTCCTGCCTGTTGGGTTATGCCCTGGGCTGTGTGTCCTGGCAATGGCCCACAGGACACCGCAGCATCTTCCACGCTCCATGGATGGTTCCGGACTGCGTGTTTCTCTTCCTCTGAGATCTCTGCACAGGTGCTCAGGCTGGAGTGCGCACCAGCCCCGGGTCTGGGCCCATGGATGAAGCTCCTGCACAACTGGCTACAGTGGTTGGCAGCAGCTCCAGACCCTGGCATGGGAAGCAGTTGCGGTGTGGCAATGGCAGCAATGGCCCTGGACTTGTGCACTCCAGGGAGAGAGCCTGAGGCCATATAGCAATCTGCATAGCAGCCTCATGTTCCAAGAGGACAAGGTAAGAGTGAAGGGAATCTCTGGGCATGGACTCTGGGTTTTAGTGTTCTTGGGGTTTCTGTGTTTTGTGGAATAGAGGAACCTGAAGTTGGGGAGTCTCCTGGTCCCCCAAATTGTGCAACCTCTTAATAAAGACCTTTCTCCTTCCCCACGAACCTTTGTTTTATGTCTGTGTTTGGGAGTGGGCAGCCAAACCCCATTTTTGTTCAGTAACAAAATCTTTTGCTGATCAGAGGTTTTTAATTTTATTAAATACAATTTATCATTTTTTATAGTTTAGTGCATTTTCTGATGATTGAGAAATCTTTACCTACCCTGATGTTAAAAAGTCTTCTGTTTTTATTTAGAAGTTTATTGAAGTTTTTATAACTTTGATTTATGATCCATCTAATTTTTATGTATAGTTCGAGTTAAGTAAGGGTCAGTGTTCATTTCTCTCCATACATACCTAATTGTTCCAATATCATTTATTAAAAGATCATCCTTCCTCTATTTAATTATAGTGATACCTTTGCTACAAACCAAGAGAGTATATATGCATGAGTCCATTCCTGGACTCTTCATTCTGTTCCAGGAATCTATTTTGTCTATTATTGCTCCAAAAGTGTCCTGTATTAATTACGATAGCTTTATAGTAAATCTTCAAATCTGGAGATGAAGGCCTCCAACTTTTTTTCTTGGAGCCCTGGCTGGTGTGGATCAGTTGGCTGGAGGATCTCCCGTAACTGAAAGGTTGTGGGTTCAATTCCCGGTCAGGGCACATACCTAGGTTGTGGGGTTGATCCCTGGTGTGGGCGTGAATGATCCCTGGTCCAAGTGCAGATGGGAGGCAACAAATTGGTGCTTCTCTCTTGCATTGATGTTTCTCTCTCTCCCTTCCCCAACCTCTAAAAGCAATGAATAAATGTCCTCAAGGGAGGATAAAAAAATGAGTTCTCGGATATTTTAGGTCCTTTAATTATTATATAAATCTTGGAATCAGCTTGCCAATTTACACACATACACACACACATCTTGCTAGAATTTTGATGGGGTTGTATTGAACCTCTGGACCAACTTGGGAAAAATTGATATCTCAACTATATTAAGTCTTGCAACTCATGGGTATGGAGTATCTGTCCATTTTCTGAGGTTGGCTTTAATTTCTCTCAGAAATGTTTCGTAGTTTTCAGTGGTGAGGTCTTGCACACCTTTTAACAGAGTTATTCCTAGGTATTTAATATTCTCATGTAGTTATTAATGGTGATTTGTAAGTTTCATTTTCCAATTTTTTTCGCTAGCATATAGAAATACATTTCATTGCTTCTCGGTCTTTTGGCTAAGTTCAGGTGTAGAAATACATTTGTTTTGTATATTGACCTTGTATCTAATCTTGTAAAACTCAGTTATTAATTTTATGAAATATCCACATACTTAATTTAAAAAATGTCATTGATCTTAAAGTTCAAGTTAGCATTTTTATTATTTTTAAGTACTCCTTTCTTTGACTATCACCACTCATCTTTCTGGCTCACTCTTTAGCATCCTAAATCCAATAACTTTTCAGCCTCTTCAGGTCCTCCAGTCTGTTGACCCTATCTCCTTTGTATTGCCCTTCAACCTGGCTTACCTACCTATCTCAGGGTGCATGATTTCATTAGTATCATTACTTTCTTGCTCCCTTTCTTGGATATACTTCTGTTTAAGTCCAAATCTCAGGCTTTGCATGGTTGGGAAGGAGACATAATGACGGCTAGTTTCATTTTAAGTGGGCCCATAATGCTACTCATCACTCTAGTCCATTTGTTTTCCCATTCTTAACCAGCTCTTTCACTCCCTCTGTCTCCTCATACCTCCAAAGCCTCCCTTCCATTCTCACTCTCAGCTGATGATCTTGCTTTTTATTTCATCAGAAAAAGCAATCAGAAGGGAACCTGTACATTCTACGATCACCACATCAAACAACCCACCAGCATCCCTGCTCCCCTATGCAAACACGTTCCTTCTATAATTATTTTATTTTTCTCTCTTCACTGATTCATCCTCAGCAACTAACAAACATGCCGTGTTACCTCCTATCTTAAAAACCAAATCCCTTCTCTGACAGCACACTTTTCCCGCCACCTCACTTCTCTAATCTGCTTAACATCCTGAAACTTTGACTCTATCCACTTTCTGCTTTCTCTATTCCCATTGTCCAATGGACTCACTCCAATCCACTTACCCTAGCCATAAGGAGTGCAGCAAGCGGTGGAGCAGAGAAAAGGGACAGTATCTAGAGAGATGGATGATTTACTTTAATTCAGTCAGGCTTTGCCCGCCCCACCCCCCCACTACACCGCAACTGCTCTTTCCAAAGTCACCGGTGACTTCCATGTTGCTAAATCCAATGGTCAGTTTTCAGCTGCCCTCTTTCTTGCCCCGTCCACAGCCCAAGTGATCACATCTTCCTTGAAACACTCACTCCTCTCAGGGACACCCTTCTCTCTTTGTTTCTTCTTCCTTCAGTGGATTTTCTTTCTTTTTTTAATTTTAAATTTATTGATAATTAGAGAGGAAGAGGGATGAGAGAGTTAGAGAGAGAGAGAGAGAGAGAGAGACCAACATTGATTTGTTCTTCCATTTATTTTTATATTCACTGGTAGATTCTTGTACATGCCCTGACAGGGGATTGAACCCACAACCTTGGTGTGTCAGGACAGTGCTCTAACTGACTGAGCTACCCAGCCAGGGCCCCCTCAATGGCTTTTCTCCCATCTTCCCAACCTCTACCTAGAGTGCCCAGGAACCAGTCTTTTTCTAATTCTTTTTTTAAGATTGTGTTTATTTTTTAGAGCAAGGGGAAGGGAGGGGGGAAGAGGGAGAGAAACACTGATGTGTGAGGGAAACATCAATCAGCTGCCTCTCACACCCCCCCAGGTGGGGACCTGGCCTGCAACCGAGGCATGGGCCCTTGACCAGGAATTGAGCCTACAGCCTTCAGTTCTCAGTCTGGCACCCAACCCACTGAGCCACAGCAGCCAGGGCAAGGAACCAGTCTTAAATCTCTTTTCTTGTCTACACTTCCTGCCTTGGTTGATGCCCCTATCAGACCCAATGCCCCACTTTAATTTAATCTAACTTATTTTCTAAATGTTTTATCATAAGGAATTTCAAACATACAAACAAAAATACAGAGAACAGTAAAATGTGTTCTCACATACCTATTACATTTAACAATATTCCCTCCCATTTGCTTTATCTATGCCCTTTTCTCTTTTCTTTGCAGAAGCATTTTTAGAACAAATCCCACACACCGTGTGTTCATATATGCAGACCCAGGGAAGGGCCCTGAGACTGAAAATCTACCTCCATAAGCAGAGGACAGGGAAACACTGAAAAAAGAGGCTGGCCACTCCAGTCTGGTAATTAATATATCTTATTAAGAGAAAGTTGCATACAAGGCATGTCTTAGGTGACTGCAAGATGAAATGGACCCCTGTGCCACTTGGCAAGCACCAAAGAATTATATAGGGTAAAAGACGTGCGGGTGGGGGAGTAGGAATAGTCATAGGTACTAGCACGTGAATGCAGCCAGGTTCGGAAGTTGCTTTACATACTTGACCTAGTCGGGACAATAGCATGTTCTGGGAGCCAGCACAAGTGGGAGGCATCAGAGGGGTGCTGATTTATGTCAGGATGAACATCAGTTACAATCACTCTCTAAGGGGGGTGTGCAGAAGGCAATCTCCCCTTTCTGGCCCAGTCTAGTTCACTGGCCAGACATCAGTCAAGTCATCGAACAGTCTCTCCTCCTCACCGCGTCATTTCTGAAACCTATGGGCCATTTTCTCAGGTAATCATAGTGCTGTAACCATACCTAACAAAATTTAAAATAGTTCTTTGGTATCATACAATAGCTGGTCCATAATTACACCTCCCCTAATGTCTCAGATATGTCTTATTCCACTGGGTTTGTTCAAATTTGGATCCCAACAAGATCTGCACATACACATTCTGTCGTGCCCTTTTGACCTTTCAAATTTCCAGTGGTCCTCCCGTCTTTTGTTTCTCACGCCATTGACTTATTGCAGAAACTAGTTTAATTGTTCTGTAGAGTGTTCCGCATTCTGGATTTACTCCCCTTTTATTACAAATCGTTTGTAACTTGCCCTTTACTGTCTTGAAGTAAAATTCAGAAATAATGTAACTACTGTATTAGTTAGGGCCAGGAAGAAAACAGATGGCACACCCAAGCCAAGTCCAGTTGAGGCCAGTTTAATCAAGGGACTATTGACAAAGATGTGAGCAAAGTTAGGAGAACCAGGGAGTGTCTGCTATCCTCAGGCCTGAAGGGCCAAGATGAGGGAGTGGTATCTTCCTTTGGCTGAACCCAATGGAAACCACTGGGAAGGGAGCTTGTTGATGCCTTTTAAAAAAGTTGGCCTCCTAGGGCAGGGAGCAAGTGTGCAGAAGAGCAGAGAGAGGATTGGATCTGGAGGGGCAAATGCAGACTACCACTCACCCCAATCTACACACATAATTTCCAAATAAATTTAATTCCCTGTAGAATGAGGGGAAACTCATGCATACAATGATATATTTGAACATGTAAAAATTATGCACAACTTCAGTGGAAGCTCTGACATAATCATCAGGTGCTTGCAGCCATCCATCCCTAGAATCACTGTCCCTGCCAAAGCTGCACATTCAGACTGATACGTGAGCATTGGATTGCCGTCTCAAATACAGGGAGGAGCAGTGTTACTGATTTTCGAAACGAGACAAAGCACCCTCTTCCATCCATATCGTGGAAGTGGCATTCTTGGGAATCTCGGTATATATTAAAACCATATTAAAAATACTGTGTCTATATGCAAAACAGAGTTAGGCTCTTGGTTGAAATAAATGATAAATGTATTTTATACCAAATGAATATCCAACAGGACATTTGATAATTATGTGAAATGTGGGACAGTTTCTATTGTGCAGGATTGTTTTGTGCATTGCAGGATGCCTAGGAACCCTGGCCTCACCCACTAAAGCCTTGTAGTGCTCCTCCCCCTAATCACCATGATCCCTCACCCCCCACCCCAGTCTCCCTACCACACACCCACCCAATATCCTGGCAATTTTCTAAATTTTTCTTTAGTGGGTAAGTCCTCCGGTGGAGAATCATTGGCCTAGGTGATCTCCTTTGGTCCCACGAATTTAAATATACTACACCTTCCAAATTACTCATTCAACTTCATCCTCTCTTCTGAATACACGCTTGCAGGTTCATTTTCTACTTGGTGTCTCTACCCACATCACTAACTGGCTCTCAAGATTTGCATGTCAAACCAAAATCTTGAATCTACTCCCCCACAGTGGCACCCCACCCTTCTCTTCCAGATTTATTTTAGTTCAGGAAGTAGCAATTTAATTCTTGAAGTTGTTTAGGCCAAAAATGTTACCATTATTTCTGACATTTCCTCATGCACCACATTGTATCCATCAGCCAATTCAGTTGGTTCTACCTTCAAAATACATTCTAATATGATGACTTTTTACTACCATGGTCATCACCATCACCACCCCCTTGGTCCAAGCCATTATTGTCTCCCTAAATTGTCACAACAGCCTCCAAAACAGTCTCCCAGCTTCCACCCTTGTCCCTACTTTCTATCTGCAACATGGTAGCCAGAGATCTTTTTTAAAGATTTTATTTATTTATTTTTTAGAGAGAGAGGAAGACAGGGAGAAAGAGAGGAAGAGAAACATCTACATGCAAGAGATACACCAATGGATTGCCCCCAACTGGGGACCTGGCCCACATCCCAGGCATGTGCCCTGACTGGGAATTGAAGCAGCTACCTTTTGGTTCACAGGCTGTCACTCAATCCACTGAGCTACACCAGCCAGCACACCTGTGATCTTTTTTAAAATGTGAGTTAGATCAGCTCATGCCTCTAGTCAAAACTCTGCAAGGGTTCCTCATTTCACTTAGAATCAGAGCTGAGGTCTGCCGTGGCTGCCCACGTCCTAGGCCAGCGGGGCTCTTAGCTCTCTGAGCTTGATTTTATTATCCTATGTATCTCTCACATCTGTCCACTTCCTTATGGCCTCACGGCCACCATTCTAGTCCAGACTTCAACATCTCTGACCTGGGTCAGTACTACAGCCTCCTCAAAGTCTTGTTAAAGAAACAAAATTCAACTGAGTAACTTCAAAAATCAAATTAGTGGGGGAAGTGGATATAAGGGGACTAAATGGTAATGGAAAAAATATAATAAAGATTAAATTTAAAAAATATCAAATTGGCTTTATTCAACAATTCATGAATTGGGCACTATCCCATCTAGCAATAGAAGGGAGTTCCAAAGAGTCGTACCAAATGGAAGGCTTTAATAGGGAGAAAGGGGATGAGACAAGTCTGGCAACCAGAGGGCTTTTTTTCTTTTCTGAAGAAAAATGGACTTCATCCACATGTGCCACAACCTTTATCGATTCTGTTGCTGTTGCCTCTTCATGAAAGTCAGCTAGGGCCTTTCTCCAAACTCAAGTTCAGTCTTTTTAGTGTGCACCTTAATTTAATGACAGTGATTTCAGAAGGTAAGATAATAGCAATAAAAAGGTTGTTTACTTGTTGCCCACTTTTTGACTGAGGACCTAGTTGACATAAAGAAACATCTTCATTTCCATAACAGCCCCAAATCCTGGAGGACCCCAAAGGCATAGCAGCTATTAGCATACCTATTAACAATTTGTTCTTTTGATAACTAGCACACTCTGGTGAGGGCGTGGAGCTCTGCTTGTTGGGCTGATTTAGACCCTGTGAGACTTCGCCTGTCAAGCAGTTCATGTTGGGTAGTAACAGCATAACCAGTTTGGTAATTCCCTTTTTCATTTTTACAATATGACCCATCAACAGAGAAGATTAGATCTGGATTAGTCAAAGGTGTGTCTTGTAAATCAGGATGCTGTGTCACAAAATGAGATGTGATTACCTCATACTCATGGGGTTCATCTTTGTCAGGCGGGGTTAGTAGCAGAATTAAGAATGTTGTGATGTTTAAGACGCAGATTAGGTGGCGAAAGTAGAAGGATATCATGGGAGGTTAGTTGGCTTGCTAGCAGCGAAGCATTCAGTCAATTCACAGTAAAGAAGACTTTGTGTGGCGTTTGTAAGTAAAAGTCATGTTCTTGCATGAGCATCCCTGGGGCTTGGTGATCATCTCTTTCATGCACAAACAAAGAGAAATTTTGAATAGTTAGGTGGCCCTAGGGCAGGTGGTTCTTGCAACCCTTGTTTTAATGTTCCAAAAGCCTGCTCATTTTCTTTTCATAAGGAAGGGGTTCTAGGACTGAAATATTATTAAGTTCAGAGCGGAGAAGTCAATAAGGAAAAATTAGGAACTCATAGTTTGCAAAAGCCACACAGACCTAGAAATCCACGAAGCTGTCACTTGGTTGTGGGCCTAGGAAATTCTTAGATTAGCTTAATTCTTTTTGGAGATAGCTGGATTCTTTGAGTGCTTCTATGACCTAGGTAATGAACAATGTCTAGAAATAACTGTAAGTTTTACTTAGATACTTTATGTCCCTTTTCAGCGAATTCTTTTTTTTTTTTAATTTATTTACTTTTAGAGAGAGGGGAAAGGAGGGAGAAAGAGAAGGAGAGAAACATGAATGTGTGAGAGATACATCGATTGGTTGCCTCTCACATGCCCCTAACTGGGGGACTGGCCCACAATCCAGGCATGAATCTTAACTGGGAATTGAACTGGCAACCTTTCAGTTCATGGGCCAGCTTGCAATCCACTGAGCCACACCAGCCAGGGCTCAGCTCATTCTTGTAGGAAACAAAATCCTTTATGAACATCTCTTTGGTAACTGAGCATAGCGAGAGATCATCAACATATTGTAAAAGGGTTGATTCCTAGAGGAACTATAGGATGCTTAAATCTTGTTGAAGTACTTGGGAGAAATAAGGGACCTCAGTGAACTCTTTAGGCATGATTGTCCAGGTTTATTGTTGATTGTTCCAAGAAAAAAACAAGTACATACTGGCTGGAGGGATCTCCAAGGATGCTGAAAAAGGCTGAACAGACGTCTATAACAGTTAGCCACCTTGAATCTGGTGGAATTTGTGACAGAAAAGTGTTCAGGTTTGGAATAACTGGGAATGATTATCTTGTTAATAGCTCTCCAGTCTTGGACAAACCACCATTTCCACCCATTAGGTTTCTGGACTGGCAAGATCATCCCAGCTTTTTGTTCTACATGGCAGGGAGAAGATGGCCAGCCAATATCTCCCAAGCATACATCTCCTCTGTACAAGTGACCCTCCCAGATTGAACTGAATTGGACCCTCCTTGTTCTAATTACAGATGAGAGACAGAGACAGAGACACACTGCCTCTGTACTTGGTACACAGAGCGGCCTAACCTGGGGGTGAGGGAGGCAGACACTTCAGGTGGTACTTTAGTTCCTTAGCTCTTTTGATTATAGAGATATTTAGGTCCTATATTGTATTTATCACCTGCTGAAGGATGGAGATATATCTCTCTCCTTATGGGAAAATCTCCTACTCTACTGGCAGCCAATCTCAACCTTCCAAGGACAGCTCAGCTAATGTGGAAAGACCCTTATTTGCAATCTGAAGTCCTGGAATGGGATAGACCTCCAATTCACCATTTACTAGCTGTGTGACCTTGGGCAACTTATATAACCTCCCTGAGCCTCTGTGTACTCATTTCAGAAAAATCAAAAAATGCTAACAATTGTAACTAGTAAAAGAAAACCACACTCTTTGTCCCATTCTTTCCTCCTTTCACCAGGCTCCTATTTATGCACAGCCTAAAGGAGTTTAAGGGTTTAGTTTCAAAGCTTTGGCAGGGCCTTTGTGTCTTTGTGTTGAAAAGGGAGACGCCATTAAGAGGTACCTGACTCTTCAATAGGCCTGCTCATTATTCCCAGCAGGCCTAAGAGAACACAGTTTAAAAGGCCAAGGATCAAAGAAATAAATACAACTGTTCTGCATTGCAAATAGAAGTCCTAAATCCACTGTGGGAGAGGCAGCTTTGCAAATTATGGGGGCAGAGGGAATGAGGTAGCTAAGACAGGACCAATTAGTGAAACCTAAGAGTGGAGAATTGTATAAACCTCCTGGGGAAGGTAGGTGAGGAAGTGTTATATGGGACAGGTATGGGAGGGGCAGGTTTCTCCTTCCTGTTCTGATTCAGCCAGTGGCAGCAGGGCTACCTCTATCCCACAGGAACCCTTAGAGGAAATTAGTAAACAATGCCCCCTCTCTGAGCGGAAGCAGCTGTGTGCCAGAGTACACTATTTCGTGCATAGAGTGTGGGCTGGGTACCATCTCCAAGGCTATGATCAGTGACCCCGAGTGCCAGCCCTCATTGTAGACTAGTGGGCTACAAGGAAGAACAGCCAATAGGAGCGGATGCAAATGGAGACAGAACAGGGTGATGCCCAGGAGTCTCCCACATTTCAAGATATATCTAGTAGGATGAGAAAAGCAGAGGCCAAACACACAGGTTTTATGTGTAGCTCAGCTCCCTACCCTCTGAGATTACTTAAAATTTCCTCTAACCACCAATCCCAAACTGTATGGAGAAAATCTGAAGATTCCTTAAGAATCCTGTTAATCCCCAGGGATTACATTTTCAGGTCATCCCTCTGGGTTCCTGATTCCTTCCACATGGCTGATTTCCCCTCTTTTTGCAAGTTTTACAAAAGCTACTCACACTAAGCATTCAGGTGAGTATTAGGTAGTACAGAAAATTGGGGGCCAGCAGGGAGAAAATGAAGGAAGTGTTCACACTGAAGTGAGGTACACTTAAACTTTGCATAAAGGAGAACACCAATCTTAAAATTCTTTTCAGTTATCCTGCCATTCTCCAGGTTTCTCACTGACATTTGACCCCATGCACACCCAATCCTCCAGAATTTTGCTGGGTCCCATCTCTCTGCCCTTTCTCTCTCCTCCTCCTTCTAGAACCGCCTTCTATAATCCAAATTTGTCTTCCTCTATTATGCAGAGCACTTTAGCTCTCTCCAACTCTGAATCTGTAACATATATCTAAACCCATCAAGTGGGGGGGAGCTTATTTTTAATGGAGTCCATCCATCTTATAATACCATTACATATGATACAATTGTAAGGACCTAAGGGAAAAAATGTGAGTTTTGTTCAACCATGAAGTTTGCTGGTGAACCTCCTAAGTAATATGATATTGAATAAGTAGGAGGCATACAATATTAGGTAAAATTACAAGTTGAATGATTTTTTTAGCCAAGCTGAAAACTTCAGTTTTCACCTTGCCCTTTACATTGCTGGGAGATGTGGAATATTCTGCATATATAGTTTACTCAGGAATATATTGATCTCTTTTTTTTTACCTCCATTTTCTCCCCTCCACTCTCCCCCACCCCATTCCAGCCCTCCCCACACGGTATGACTTATATTGATCTCTTACTAACTTGATCTGTAAGTAGAAATTAAGGTCTCTCAATAGTGAAATCTTTGATTTGCCACTCACTGAAGCACAAAAGAGATAAAGTTGGGTTATGTAGGATCTGAGGATTATATAGTTTCATGAGGTGCTTTTTCTAATGGTGGTTCTTAAACATTAAGAAAATTATTATTGAAAATGTAAGCCCATGTTGGGTAGCTCAGTTGGTTAGAGCATCATCCCATTAGGCTAAGGTTGCAGGTTCGATCCCAGGTCAGGGGACAAAACAGTCAACCAATGAATGCATAAATAAGTAGAACAACAGATCAATGTTTCTCTTTCTCTCTCTCTCAAATCAATAAATTAAAATACAAACAATAAAATTGTAACTCAGTGAGACTTCAACATCCTGCTTTGGCAATGATGAAGAGGGATGCTACACCTAGGAAGCGCTAAGACTAGTTCAGTTACTTCATGCAATTTTGTGTAAAGACAGAGCTACCTAAGCCAGTAGAAGTTCAGAGTGTTTTGATTGGCCACAACTTGGGTGCAGAGATCAAAGCAAAAGGTCTTACTTCTAGTTAAGTTTAATAAGTCAGAGAGTCTGTTATTCAAAGAAGTTCAAATACATGTCTGGACTCCAGTAGAATCACAGCTTGTATCTCAAATGGTAGAGGGGCAGGCCAAGTGGAACTACCTATGTACTTACAAACTGGTGAAGAAGAAAATATTAAGCTGACACATTTCATAATCAAGATATTCAGGATTATCTTTATCAATAAAATCTCACATATCTATACATAACTAGCAATCTGCCAGATTCTTGGGAATGACAAAAAGTGGTGATTGCTGAGTTAAGGGTGTAGATGTTGAGCGACTTGACACGTTAGGACAGAAGGGTTCTCAGGAAGTCAGAAATACGGAAGGTCCCAGGGAAACACCATTTGCTGCACTTTCCCTCCAGATCCTCAAGTTACCAATATCCCGAATTTCCTTTTCTTGGTCTCTATAGAAAACCTCTTAAAGGGGATTGTAAACTTAGTTATAAACAGGTGGGTCCTTTTAAAGAAAAGAAGTGCAAAAGTATGGATACAAAATTATGTACAGGGCCTTGGACGGCTCTCAAATAAGGAAACTAAATCTTAAGTTTCATTACACTCATGGTAAGTATGCTTCTCTTCCTGACTGATATTTAGAAAACTTTTTTCTGTCCACTGTATTTCTGGCCACTGAGCTTTTGGAAAGGCCTTGTGGAAAAGGACCGAAATGCACCATATTCATTCCTGCTAAGTGATGGCATAACATCAGAGCGGCAACCCTATGTCATCATAGGAACCAGCTTTTCACCCGCTCACCACAGGTAAACTTTGTAATGAGAGAAGCGAGTAGAACAGCAGGAACCTATCTGGAAAACACTGGGTTATTACTTGTGACTATTTTTCCAGCGTTCTCACACTGAATGCTGAGAGCTTGCGCTAGTTGCACAATAAAGTGCGAAGAAGAGCCAAGATGATGAGGCCAAGCCCTGCCAGTTATAACTGCCCAGGGCAGCAGCACCTCCCTCCTTTTCTTTTTCTTTTCTTTTTTTGTTTACTAGTGATGGAGCATCACACCATTCCTACGAGACAGCCCCTGCTTTCCTACCACATGGCCAGGGATGACACAGGAGGCATGTTTCCCAGCTACCTTTTAAATTGACCCAGCACTATCTATCTGATAGGATCTAATTTGTATTTTGAAAAGTTCCCTCTAGCAGTCGTGTGGAGAGCTGATAGTGGGGACAAGAGGGACAGCAGGTTCCTGGAAGGGTGGCTCAGTTGGCTGCAGGTTCAGTCCCTAGACAGGGCACATATAGGAGTGATAGCAGGCAGGTGAGTTAGGAGGCTATTGCAGCAGGTTAAGCAAGAGATGATGGGGGTTTAAACTTGGTAGGTAGGACTTCACAAAAAAGGTTAGATTTTTGATAACTTTTGAAAGAAGAGTCAACAGGACTGCTAATGAATTGGATAACTGGATATGAGATGAGGACTGGGGCTGAGAGGGAAAAGAGAATTCAGAGTTGCTTCTTCGGGTTTTGGCCTGAACTACTAGATAAAATTTCAGAAAAGGGGAAGATGGGGGCAGATACCAAGAATTCTCTTTTGATTATGAAATTGAACAAGTCAAACTCCATAAACTAAGGGATACCTAGTCTAAACAATGTAAATATTCTCTAAAATATTCACCTATTAAAGAACAAGCTCTATAAGTACCAATACAAATAATATATTTACATAAATTTTATTTCTTTTGTCCTGACATAGAGACGTCCATGACCTGTTGGTATTATAGCTAGGTCAGGCTAACCAAATTCCACTTCCATTTACTTAAAAGAGTAAATACAAGAAGTAAATTCAAATAACCATCATGCTTTTTTTTTTAAGAGTTTATTTCAGCCAAACTGATGACAGTTGTTTGAAGCAAGCCATCAAATGCTCCCAAATAACCATCTAACCACCGTGTTTGCAGGCAAAACAATGATATCTAAACGCCGTGTCTCAATATTTAATGATAGCAGGGGACGATTCTGAAAGAGAATCTTCTTAAGTGGAGAAAAGTCTTGTGTGTGCCTTCTTAATTAATTACTTGGTTAATCAATCACTTAATTAATTAGTGTAGCAATCTCACATGCAAACAAAAAATACACTCAACTCCTTCCAAAGAGAGGCAACTGATGTTGAATTATGACATCCATTTCTTCCCTGGTTACACTTGACAAACATGTGATGAATGTCTATTATGAATCAGGCATGGGGCTAGATTATGAAAACATGAATTATGATTAAAAAAAAATCTTCCTTGTCCCTAAGGAGCTTGCAGTCAAGTTGGGGAGATAGAAAAGTAGACACATGGGACTTTCAACTTCAACAATCTGTAACACTTGATAACCTAAAAATGTTCTTATGATAAACACTTAGAAATGCTGGCTAAAATTTAAGGAAATGCTCAATCAAACTTATGAGAAGAAAGAGAAATCTCCAGGGACTAAAGTGAAGAAGTAAAAACCAGAGTGGTAAGCATGAGAGCAGATGATGTAGCTGTCCTAGGAGAGGACTTAATCTCAGCAATCTAAAATATTCTAGGGTCTGTTTAATTCCGGAGAGCGTAAACACCAGGAAGTGAGGGTCACTGGGTGCTATCTTGCATGTAGGCTACCACAACCGACCTGGCAAAGCACGAGACCAGCTGAGAAGCTGGCCAGTGAATAAGAGAATGTGGATAGGGTGGGGGAGGAGAGAAGTCATCAATATCACAAGCAGTTCCATGAATGAGGACTGTTGCCTCTTCTTGTATTTCCTTCCTTGCTGTGTCATGGATATTTTTTGTCTTGAGGCATAACTTTGCAAAATGATAGAAAATATACATATTGTTCTCTGCCCCAATTCCTAGCACAAAGTTTCTAAAATCCTTGTAATTTCCTAAATAATAAGAGCACTAGAAGCATCCTTTGATCTAATATTTGGTCTTTGACCCTAATTCTTGACACAGAGTTCCTAAATCCATTGGAATTTCCTGGGTGATAGCAGTCTCTTTTGTTCTAATGAGGTGACTTTTTAGTGGGTTCCTGCATGGAGGTTGGTCACCAGAAAGACCAAGCAATGACTAGAAGCTTGGATCTTTCATCTTCACCCTCCATTCTTCAAAGAGGGGAGAGAGGCTGGAAATTGAGTTAATAATTAATCATGCCTATGCAATAAAGCCTCCCTAAAAATCCCAATAGTATAAGACTGGTGCATCCAGAGAGAGCATGGAAGCTCCTTGCCCCTTACCACATACCTTGCCCTATGTATTTCTTCCACCTGGATATTCATTTGTATTCTTTATCATATCCTCTTATAATAAATTGGCGACAAGTAAGTACAAGGTTTTCCTGAGTCCTGGAGCAACTCTAGCAAATTAATCAAAGCCAAGAAGATTGTTGCATTAGTATAGATAGTTTGGTAATTATTAATAAGAAAGGGAGCAAAGGTAATTAGACATTGAGCTTAAAAAACTGGAGAGCACAAGCCTGCTTTCTTAGGTAGGAAGCTATAGCATATACAGACCCAGTCACTCCAGGGCACTGCTGCAGAGAAGGCTTAATCCCAGGAGCACAGGAAATCTCCCCAGGAGCACTGTCTACCCTCTGGTACTGGATTGTTGAGGGGTATAAGGGGACGTGCTTGACTACAGAGGCCTGTCAGTCTAAGTAGGGGTGGACCCATCAAAAGCCTTGGGAAATTGGTTGGTTATTTTGAAAAAGCTCCTGGTTATAATTCCAGGGAACAAAGAGAAGCTCTCTCGCTCAGTGACCTGCACTTACCCAGTTTGTTCGTGCATTCTCTCTCTTGCCCAGGAACACACACAACCATGTGTGTCTAGCAGCAGTATGGGCCTGCAGCAGACCTCGTGGGCTCCAAAGGACTAAGCTTTCATATAAAACAGAAACTAGCTTTTATTTTGGCCTTGCTGAAGACATGGTTGGACTTTTTCCATGGTGGGATGAACGAAGACGGGACACTGGAAACCCAGGGGCAGATTTCCACCTGAATAAACCTTCCAAACCACAATTTTCCATGTGTGGGTCCATGAAATGCTTTTCTTGAAATCCCACAGAGAGCCTGATTTCCACCAGCAACAGTTGTGGGAACCTTCAATTTATAGACAGCTGGTCAGAAGCACAAGTGACAAGCTCGACTTGCAATTGGTGTCTGAAAGGGGTGGCAGTCTTGTAGGACTGAGCCCTGAACGTGTGGGATCTGACACTATCTCTAGGTAGATAGTGTTAGAATTGATTTAAATTGTAGGACACCTAGCTAGTGTCATAGAGACTTGCTTGTCGGGGAAGGGGGAGCACACTTGGTATCAGCAGTGTGACTGTAAGAGCAAAGGAGAAACACTAACTTTTTCTTCTCAAACTTATTTACATACAGTAATATGAAGAAAGCCAGATATATTTAAAGATTTTATTTATTTTTTAGAGAGGGAGGAAGGGAGGGAGAAACAGAGGGAGAGAAACATCGATATGTGAGAGATACATCAATCAGTTGCTTCTCACAAGCCCCCAAATGGGGACCTGGCCCACAACCCAGGCATGTGCCCTGACTGGGAATCAAACTGGTGACCTTTCAGTTCACAGGCTGGCACTCAATCCACTGAGCCACACCAGCCAGGGCCAGATATATTTATAAGTAATTATCCTTCTCTTTCTTTTTCTCTTCCCCTAGAATTGCATATGGTGTGGGTTGGTGATGGTTAAGTTTGCCATTTTTGTCCACAAATTTCACAGTATGCGGGGGAATCATGATGGAACCAGGGAAGGAATGGACGCTGTAACTGGACATGGGTTGTTTCCTTTAGAAGGAGTTGAGTATATTTTTGTTTGCATATCAAATAATTATATTGTTAGGCAAAGGCATTTTAAAAATTGTATATGTTACCAAAAAAAGTGGGAGGACATTGCTTGGCAACCCATGGTTGGAATGCAGAAAACATCTGTTGTTTTTCTCTATTAGTATTCTATCCCCTTCTCGTGCAGACTGCCTCCTCCTCCACTGTGCACTGGCTTGAGGGGGCTGTCAATCATTGTTCTTTGCCTTTCCCTAGTCGAAGGCTGGCATCCAATCTCAACTAGGCCAATTGGAAGTGCTTCCTCTGGAAGAATATTTTAGTGGGAGACAGGAGGACAGAAAACTCTTGAAGCTGATTCATGAGGGGGCAGCATCCGAAGAGACTTTCTATTCATTTTTGTTACTTACATAGCCAGAACTTCCCTGAATTCTGACTGCTCTGATTGTCTTTTGACTTTATGAATTTTCAAATTTTATTTCAAGAAATTCCCTCATGTTTCCCCTTAAGTTATCCAGAGTAGGTTTCTGTCACTTGTAGCCAAAGGATTTTATTTTTTTAAAGATTTTATTTATTTTTAGAGAGAGGGGAAAGGAAGGAGAAAGAGAGAGAGAGAAATATTGATCAGTTGCCTCTCTCATGTGCCCAGATCCTGGACTGAGCCCCCAACCCAGGCAGGTGCTCTGACCAGAAATCAAATCGGCGACTTTTTGCTTTGCAGGATGATGCCCAAACAACTGAGTGACATTGGTAAGGGTGAGTCCCTTACCATTAAGCTTAATAGCAGGGTCCCATAGCAAAAGAACAATAAAGTCAGTTAGAAGAATATCATAGATAGCAAAGAGGACCCCGGCATGAGATGATATTTAGTGATCCAACTCTTTCAACACATGCACATAGCAATTTTCCCCCCAGGCACACCACCACAGTGTCTGGACTGGAAAGGTAGCAGAAAGGGTCCCAGTCCTTACTGATACATTGTATTCAGAACCGCCACTTAGGTATGGTCTTACAGGTTTTGTAATACAAAATACCCCCAGAACTGCCATTCACATAGATAATGATGTGAATGGCATCCTTGCTGTTGCGTAGTGTGTTGACCTATTACTCCCCTTTGGCATCTTGTGACAGCCCCATGTAGCCTCCTCCCCTCTTGAATTTTCCCTCAAGTGCACAGCTGAGCTTCCCCGAAGTCAGTCAGGGCCACACCAATCCATCAGATGGATTTGTATGTGCCAGAATCAAATAGTGGACATAGATCAAGACTTTGTTTCTCAGGAGGTTCCTGGGAAATCCATGTATACACTGAATGTTTGTGTCCCCCTCTGAATGCATACGTTGAAGCCCCAATACCCAGTGTGGCTGTATTTGGAGAGAGAGTCTCTAAGGAAGTAATTAAGGTTAAATGTGGTCATGAGGGTGGGTGTCTGATCTGACAGTATTAGTGTCCTTATAAGAAGAGACACCAGAGCCCTGACCAGTGTTCCTCAGTTGGTTGGGCATTGTTCCACAGAGCGAAAGACTGCCAATTGATTCCCATGTGCCTGTGCTGCAGGTTTGGTCCCCGGTTGGGGTACATGTGAGAGGCAATTGATTGATACTTCTCTCTCACATCAATGTTTCTCTCCTTCTCTTTCTCCCTCCCTTCCCTTCTCTCTAAAAATAAATGAATAAATAAATAAATAGGAAGAGGCACCAGAGGCACACTCCCAGGAGCACACCTGCATCTTCCCTTTCCCCCTCTTCTTCCCCCACAGACATGCATCTCCTGAACTCTAAGGGACCCCACAAGACTTGCAACCAGGGGAGCAATGGGCAGCAGCAGCTTGTCCTGGGTTAAACCCCTGAACCTGCCCCCAAGGCCCCCTTTTCTCTGACTCTCCAGTGAGCTGACTGCAGCCCTGCCTTGGCTCACTTCTTTCCTATAACATTTCTAGAGCCACAGCAGCCCCACCTAGGCTCTCTCCTGTTGCTTTTTCTATCCTAAGTCCCTCCCTGTTTCACTACACCCAGCTTTAATAAGTGTTAAAATAAAATAAAAAACAAAAAAAAAAAAAACAACACCAGAGAACTCTTATTCTTCCTCTCTGCACACACATGCACTGAGGAAAGTCCATGTGTGGACATAGCAAGAAGGTGGCTGCCTGCAAGCCAGAGTGTTTGCACCAGAAACTGAACTTGCCAGCACCTTGATCTTAGACTTTCTAGCCCCTAGAACTGTGAGAAAAGTAATTTGTGTTTTTTAAGCCACCCAGTCTCTGGTAGATTGTTATGGCAGCCTAAGCTAAGACAGATTTAAATAGATACGAGGAGGTAGAGAGAAGGGTACGATGAATTTCACTCACCAGAAGCACTGACTCCCAAGCTGTGTCCAATCTAGCCACTTTGGTACAGGTGTTTGTTGTGGGGGAGACCAGGTAAAGGAAAAATTTGGGAGAGAATAGACCAACTCTTCTGTGTTTTATGTTTTCTTCAATATATAATCCACCACCACACAAACACACACAAAGGTTAAACAGAAATGATATTAATTAGTAGGGAAATACAAACCAAAACCACAGTGAAATACCACTTCACACCTACTGGGACTGCTACAATCAAAAAGACAGACAACGACTACACTTTCAGGGATCATTTCTACAGTTTGTCACTAGAGAAGTTTCTCTGAATGTGTAGAGCACCTGAAACCACAAAGAGGAGGTGAGTGCTCTTCCTGATGTGAAGCAGCTGTTGGTGGTGTTTTTGCAAGTACTATTGGCCGTTGATGATGGTTCTTCTCTTCCTTTGAGAGCGTAAGAGGGAGAGGATGCAGTCCTAGTGGTTTCTGTTTTTTAAAAAAAAGACAAAAACAAGTGCTAGAGAGAATGTGGACAAACTGGAACCTTGATATATTGCTGGTGGGAGTGTCAATGGTGCAGCTACTGTAGGAAATAGTTTGGCAGTCCCTCAAAAAGTTGAACATAGAGTTGCCATATGACCCAGCAATTCTGCGTCTAGGTATATATATACCCAAGAGAATTGAAAACATTGTTCATACAAAAACTTGTACCCTAGTACGAGTTTCATAACATCCTGATTCATTATAGCCAAAAATTGGAAACAACCTAAACGTTCATCAACTGATGAATGAATAAACAAAATGTGGTATATTCATAAATTAAATAGTATTCAGCCATAAAAAGAATAAAAGAATGATAGATGGGGCAACATGGATAACCTTAAAAACATTCTGCTTAGTGAAAGAAGCCAGACATAAGAGGTCACATACTGTATGGCTCCATTGATATGAAATGCACAGAACGGACAAATCAAAAAGATGGAAAGTAGCTTAATGGTTGTCAGGTGCCAGGTGGGGGGATGGGGAAACGACTGCTAATAGGTATGGGGCTTCTTTTTGGGGTGATGAAAAATGTCCTGGAATTAGATAGTAGTGATGGTTGTACAACCTCAAAAACACACTAAAAACAACTGAACTATACACTTAGAAGGGTGACTTTTATGGTATGCCAATTATACCTCAATAAGGAAAACTAGAAAGGATAACAGGCTGCTTCTATGTTTATAGGCCTTGAACAAACATTTGGTAACACCATCAACTTTGAATTTTCTACCAAAATGCTAAGCAAGAAACAATCAGAGAACAAGGAGAAAGAGTTGATTACAAATTATGAAATGTTAATTTTTAAAAATCTATGTTGGACACAAGGCTAATTGTAAATGTAATACAACATTTTGCAAAGTGCAAGCAATACCCAAATGCATAATGTAGAAAGTCAAAGTCTCCTATAACCTTCTTGTATGAGCTAATGTGTATTATCAGTTTAACAAATCCTGACCTCTCAAATGCATAATAAAATAAAAGTTTATTTTTCACTTCTGAAATCCAAAACTGGATTTCGTCACTGAGCAATAAACTGCTCTCCTCTAACCAATGATTCAGGGACCCCGACTCCCATCTTATGCCCTCATCTTGACTGAACACAGAACTTCCAAAGTTGATACAGAAGGAGAAATAGCATGGAGAATTGTCCTTAATTCCATTGGCCAGACCTCAGGCACATGGCCATAGCTATCTGCTACGGAGGCTAAGAAGTGTAGTGAGTGCCCAGAAGGAAGAGGAAAAAGATTTATTGAATTGTTGACCAGTGTCTGCTACACCCATCCCATGAATAACTCTGTCAACAGTTTTGAGCAAAGTCCTACAACTATTTTGTATGCAAATACTAACATAATAGTACTTAAAATTTTTTTATCCTCATTTGAGGACATTTTTCTTTCATTGCTTTAGAGAGAGAAGAAAGGAGATAGATCAACATCAGTGCAAGAGAAAAGCATTAATTGGTTGCCACCTGTATGTGCCTGGACCAGAGATTGTACACGTTTGGATGGGGGATGGAACCCGCAACGTAGGTATGTGCTCTGACCGGGAATCAAACCTGCAACCTTTTGGTTACCAGATGACTCCAACCAACTGAGCCACCCAGCCAGGGCTAATAGTACTTTTTAATGAAAATGGAATCACCCTATGCATACTGTGCATGAGTAGGCTGATTCAGATATAACCTACATTTATTTGTCATCCATATACACTCAGAATTCAGAATACACTGATTCAAACCTTGGTTATCTCAAGCAGACATTATGCACTGTTATTCAAATGTTTTTCATGCTGACTACGATGCTACTCAGCACACTCTAACAGGGCTAGCCTGTGCAGATGGCTAATCCCAAGCAGGCAGATTTGATCAGGCAGCTGGGCGGGGGGTTCCCAGCTCTACTGAGGTTCATTTTCTGAGAGAGTTGCTTTCTTTACTCCTTCAAAAGAAAACTTAGCCCTGGCTGGTGTGGCTCAGTGGATTGAGTGCCGGCCTCAAAACCAAAGGGTCGCTGGTTCGATTCCCAGTCAGGGCACATGTCTGGGTTGCAGACCAGGTTCCCCAGTGCAGGTAGCATGAGAATCAACCATGAATTGATGTTTCTCTCCCTCTCTTTCTCCCTCCCTTCCCCTGTGTCTAAAAATAAATAAATAAAATCTTTTTTTTTTTTTATTTTAAGATTTCATTTATTTATTTTAGACAGAGGGGGAGAAAGAGAGGGAGAGAACCATCAATGTGTGGTTGCCTCTCGCATACCCCCTACTGGGGACCTGACCTGGACCACTACCCAGGCATGTGCCCTGACTGGGAATTGAACCAGTGATCCTTTGGTTCAAAGGCCCATGCTCAGTCCACTGAGCCACACCAGCCAGGGCTAAATAGATAAAATCTTTAAAAAATAAAGAAAAATTTATATTCATATATCTGTTATCTTTATTTTAGGCTCTGACACAGTTAATTATTCCCTTCATGGCACAATTTCATTATTGGTTGGTGCAACAATGTTTCTCTCCTTCTCTCTCCATGTATGTATGAATTTTGTGGTATGTGAATTATACTGTCTGCCTGCCTATCTATAGAGAGACACATCCTTTAATTCCATAACACTTCCTTTCCCACCCCTTAGACAATGACCAGAACATGTTTAATACTATCTTTGTGCTTGTATTCTTGCAAAATGTGTTGTTTTGTGTCCATGTGTTTTAAATTTGCATAAGTGATTTGTATTTATAACTTATTCTGACCTTTTAAAATCAGCACTGTTTGTAAGTTCATGACCCATCCAATGTTAAGTGTACATCTAGTCACTGTTCCCCATTGCTGTATAGTAAGTACTCCATGGTGTACATTCACTACATTTTATTTATTTACTGTCCAAATGAGAGAAACCCAGATCATCTCCACGCCTCTGCACCACAAATACAATTCTAGTTGGGACTGTGTGGGAATTTCACTGAGATAAAGATTGAGAAGCTGATTTGCTGGGCCATTAGGTACACGTACACATTACTGGACTATGTGCCACCACTTTGCAGTCTAGAATAGTTGTACCACCCTTTACTCCTGTCATGAAGAGCTCTTATTTCCCCAACAAAGCTCATCATCTCTCCATCATCTTTCTGCTATGCAATTAGATGTAAAGCAATATCTCATTGTTAACTTATATATTTCTGATTATAATTTAGTTTAGACATCTCTTCATATGCTTTTTACCCCTCTGAATTTCCTCCTCTATTGTCTGTACATACCCCTTTCTGGCAGTGATTTTAAATGGGAGATACTGTATTTTTCTTGTTGATATGTAGGAGTTCCTTGTCTTTTCAAGATCGGGGATCAGCAAACTAGAGCCCACAGGCCAAATCTGGCACACCTCCAGTTTTTGTAAATAAAGTTTTTTTTTAAACTTATTGATTTGAGAGAGACATTGATTTGTTCTTCCATTTAATATGTATTCATTGGTTGATTCTTCACTTGATCTTAGCCAAAAGGCTGAGAAGCAATTGTTGGTTAATTCTTGTATGTGCTCTGATTGGAGATCAAACCCACTATCTGGGCTATCAGGATAACACTCTAACCAACTGACCAGGGCCATGTAAATAAAGTTTTATTAGAACAAAGTCACACTCATTCACTTGCTGTGTCTATGGCTGCTTTCCTGTTACAATAGTACAGTTAAATAGTTCTGTCAAAATCCATCTGGACCACAAAGTCAATCTAAAATACTCACTGTTCTCATGGACATGGACAACAGTGTGGTGATTGGCGGGGGGAGGGAGGTGTAAGGGGACTAAATGGTAACGGAAAAATATACAATAAATTTTAAAAAAGAAAAACACACTTAAACTAAATAAAATAAAATATTCACTGTTTGTTCCTTAACAGAAAGAGTTTTTCCAAACTCTGCTCTAGATAATAATCTCTTACTAGCATTAGACATGGAAAATATCTATTCTCATTTTGTCATCTGTCTTTTAACTTTGTCCTTAGAGTCCTTCATGGAACCAAAAATCTAAGTTCAGAAAAATGTCACCTGTGATAAAACACAAAATAGAAAGTATACTTAATGCATGGGTGAATTTGGCTACGGAGATTTCCTGGCAGAATGTCCAAAGTACCAACTGGTTTCTCCTAGTTGTCAATGATGAAAAATAAGAGAGCAGCTAAAAAGGAACGTGTTCTGGGAGAGTTTAGAGGACATGTGAAGGGCTCAGACTGTCTTTCTAGCCATCAAATGTTTTTCAAAGGAAGAACAGTCTTAAGATAGAGATGAAGTCAAGAGTGCATTTTCAGACTCTTTGTTAAGACTTTAGAAAGTATTAAGTGCATGTTTTATAGAGCTGTTCTCTAAGAATGCTAGATTGCCTCTTAGACTCTTTCTTACTAGACAAGAGAGCTTCTAAGAGTCTTCAGTGTGTTTCTTTTTTTTAAAAAAAAAAAGATTTTATTTATTTATTTTTAAAGAGAGGAAGGGGGGGAGAAAGAGAGGGAGAGAAATATCAATGTGTGGCTGCCACTTGAGCATCCCCTACTGGAGACCTGGCCTGCAACCCAGTTGTGTGCCCTGACTGGGAATCAAACCAGCGATCCTTTAGTTCCCAGGCTAACACTCAATCCACTGAGCCCACCAGCCAGGGCTCAGTACCTAGTCTTTTTAAAGTCATTCAGTTCTAAGCATTTTCTGGTTTCCTGTATAATGCTTTCTTTGATCAGTTTAGCAGTATGCTTTAAATTTTCCTAACACACAGGGTATTTTTAGTTGTTACTGTTATTGTCCTCCAATTATAATGGAGACACACAATGTGATCAGTATAATATTGTTCCTTTGTTATTAAAGACTTATTTTTCCTTTTTATATTGAATTTATTGGGGCGACATTGGTTAATAAAATTATATAGGTTCCAAGTGACAATTCTATCACATATCATCTGTAGATTGTATTGTGTGTTCACCTTCTCAAGTCGTCTTCTTCCATCACCATTTATCCCTTCTTTACCCTCCTCTACCTCCTCACTCCCCTTTGCTTCTGGTACTCATCATACCGTTGTCTGTGTCGGTGATTTTTTCATTTTTTTCTTTGCTTAAACCCTGAGTCCTGCTCATGCAGCTCCCAACACCCTCCCCTCAGACAGCTGTCAGTCCAGTCTCATATGGATGAGACTTTGAGAGTTTAAAACATCAAAGCAAATAATTGATACTAAAAGTTTTTGTCCACACTGAGTTACTGTGCATACACAATGCCTTAATTATTTAAAAAAGAACAATGTGTATGATACTAATATCTCTTTAAAAAAATTAAAAACCAACCATGCTTTTGGCATGATAAAATTATGGAATTAAATCAAGGGTTTCCATTTATGTAGAATGTTGTTGTTAAAACTTATTCCACACCATCTTTAAAACTTGAGAGTATTTTTAATATCTCTGCTTTTTTGCCAGAGTCATGATATCATGCATTTATGTGTTATTCATATACAAAAGAAAAAGGTGAATATGTATTTGTATGAATGCTTAGCTGGAAATGTTCATACAGTTGGCTAGTTTATATTCACTTTCTATTGTTTATAAATTTCGAATATTTTCAGTACTGTATCATTTAAGCATTCTTCATTTGAGTAAATTTACTCAATATTTCCCCAAATCTGCAACAATGTGGGAATGGTTTCATATGTTTCTCCAGTAGTTTAAAAGTATTGTCTAATACAGTCAATATTTTTTTCAAATAGAACCTTGCATGTAGCTCAATATGTAAAATGCACTAAAATGGTGCTATTCTAGTTGAGTGAGATGGGACGGAGCTTGATCCTTTCCCTTTCTCCTCCCCCATTTTTCTGTCCCTCCTCCCCCAAATCTTGAAGGCTTTCCAGTTCCTGGCTTATTTTCTCTCTTAAATCCAGGGCATTGTTTCTGCTTAGGTTTCCACCAGGCACTCCCAATGCTTTGTTGTGTTGTTGTTAAGCTGGCTCAAGTTGGTTTTCTGTTACTTGCAATTAAAAAACAAAAACAAAAAATCTTAAATAATACTGTTGCAGTTTGAGATTGACTTAGGTAATGGAAAGAGGCTCTGGAGTAAGAAAGCTGACTTTTTTTCTCATTTGCAAAGGGGATTATACTTAACTTTTGTGACTATTATAAAATACTAATATATTTAAAGAATCGGTATTGAGTAGGCTCTCAACAAATGTTCTATTAATAATATTAGTCTTTTTTGATGTAATAAATAGATTTTTTTATTGTTGTTCAAGTACAGTTGTCTCCATTTTCCCCACCACTCCCTCCAACCCAGCCATCCCCACCTCCCACCCTCGATCCTACCCCTTTGGCTTTGTCCATGTGTCCTTTATACATGTTCCTTGATATAATATTAGAGTCTTATTAGAGGTCACTCCTACCTCCTCCAACCTGAAGGAGTGGATAGCTGGATTGGGTAGCCAAAATTAGCAAGGCTGCCATCTTGTGGTAATTTACTGATACACTGTTCAAAGTCATTTAGCATATTTGGTTTTTTTTCAATTGTATTTTTTCTATTACCATTTAGTCCCCTTATGCCCCTCTTCACACCACCCCCCACAATCACCACACTGTTGTCCATGTCCATGAGTCCATTTTCCTTTTGCTCAATCCCTCCACCCCCTAACCTCCCCGCTTAGCTGTCATCCTGCTCTTTATCTATGAGTCTGTCTCTATTTTGCTTGTTAATTCAATTTGTTCATTAGATTTCACATATGAGTGAAATCATATGTATTCGTCTTTCTCTGAAGATAACATAGGCAGTAAAATCTCAGACATAGCTCGTAGCAGTATTTTATCAGATACATCTCCCCAGGCAATGGGGAAAAAAAGAAAAAATAAACAAATGGGACTACATCAAACTAAAAAGTTTCTGCACAGCAAAGGAAAACAGCAACAAAGTAAAAAGACAACTCACAGAATGAGAGAACATATTTGCCAATACATGTGATAAGGGGTTAATAGCCAAAATTAATAAAGAACTTACAAAACTCAACACCAAAAAAACAAACAATCCAGTTAAAAAATGGGCAAAGGACCTGAATAGACACTTCTCCAAAGAGGACATACAGATGGCCAACAGACATATGAAAAGATGCTCAATGTCACTAATCATCAGAGAACTGCAAATTAAAACTACAATGAGATATTACTCACACCAGTCAGAATGGCCGTCATCAATGAATCAATAAACAACAAGTGCTGGTGAGGATGTGGAGAAAAAGGGACCCTTTTGCAGGGTTGGTGGGAATGCAGACTGGTGCAGCCACTGGGGAAAGCAGAATAGAGATACTTCAAAAAATTAAAAATGGTTCTGCCTTTTGACCCAGTGATCCCACTTCTGGGAATACAAGGCCTGTCTAGAAGGTATCCAGCCACTTAGTGTGAAAAATAGAGACATTTATTGTAGAAGATATAAGAAACACTGTACATAGGACAATGATGCCTCAGTCCCTTTCAAAGTAGGTACCTTGGGACCTCACACCATTCTCTTAATCCCCATCCGCTGCCCCATCATATTTTCCTGAATCTCAAAGATGGCCTGAAATCTCTTCCCTTTCAAAGGTGATGTTAGTTTTAGGAAAAGCCAGAAGTCACTGGATACCAAATCTATTTTAGTTTTAGGAAAAGCCAGAAGTCACAGGGTGCCAAATCTGAGCTGTAAGGTGTGGCATAGGCACCTGGGTGATTTGCTGTTTTGCCAAAAAAACTGCGTGAGCTGTGATGCATGAGTGGGCGCAATGTCATGATGCTGCGGCCTTCTGAATCATATGAATAGTTTCCACGGAGGAATGTTCAAGCTTAACACAAAATTTGATGCAGATTTGTTGTTCTACTTGCTCAGTCATTGTGAATGTGACGACCACACAGTGCACGTGCTCACTCAATGGTGTCTACTGCCCCCACTGACTAGTACCATAAAGTTGTCATTGTTCATGCATGCACATTCCAGTCCATTATCCTTGGCTGCCAGGTTACAATGTCTGGACTTTTTCCAGACAGGCCTCAAATATTTGAAGGACCCCAAACACTAATTTGGAAGAACATAAGCACCCCTCTGTTCACTGCAGCATTATTTACAATTGTCAAGACACAGAAGCGGCCCAAGTGTCCATCAGTAGATGGTTGGGTAAAACAACTATGGGACATTTACATAGTGGAATACTGCTCATCTGTAATAAAAGAAGAAAATTTTACCCTTTGTAACAACATGGATGAACCTGGAGAACACTATGCTAAGTGAAATAAGCCAGTCATTTAGCATATTTGATGCAAGATACTCAAGAACCTAACACTACGTGAAAGGATGGCAGATACCAGAGAGCCATTGGGATGAAAGTAATACTAAAGACATGGGACAAAGGTAACTCATTGTTGGAAAGTGCAAGAAATAAAGAACCTAAGACTGAACTTTTAGGAACTATAACATGCACAGAGAAGTCAGGAAAAGGGACAAAAGAAGGGTTGACATGTATATTTGCACTGATAGCTAACCTGATCCTGTCTTTTGTTTTTCCAGACTTCAACAGCCAGTAACAAAAGCCAAATGACACCATAATCCTTATAATACTATTGCCCAGGCTATTCAAATGCTACTGTTCCTCTTAAATCAATGTTTCACTTTCCTCCTACATCTTATTACAATATACCATTGGTAAGAATTTTAGTAATTATGAGGCTACTGCACATCAAAGCTTATCATCACTCCATTTACCACCAAGAAGGGGTCCTCATTGCTGTCTGATCCAGTTGCAGAATCCCATCCTGTAACTTTGTTTTCTAAGGTTACTTCTACTACCAAATTTTTAGACTTAATTATCCCCAAAAGTAGAGTGTGAGACAAGGACTTACAAAAAGTATTTTATTTTCAGAAGTGATCCCAAGGAACATGAGTCAAAGACTAACAAGAATAAAACAGGTAAGCCAGAAAAGCCAGTCCAATGATGAATGTCTAGGTCACTGCTTTGGGCAAATGGGGGTCTATTCCCTGTAAATATTGTGAGGCCGAGTAGAATTTGCTTCTCAATTGTCCGACCAAGATAAGGAAGAAGGAAGTATTCATTCACCAGCTCCTGTCTTCATTGGTCAAGGGTTAACTCCCTTGTACTTTCAAGTTGGCACTTTCAGGGTGACACATGAGGCACATGGCTGTGAATTCCACGAAAGAAGCCCTGAGGCTGAAAGCAAGAGATACTTGGAGAAAGAAGTTGAAGTTTCGAACTGTCAGGTCACACCTGCATGCACCTGGTAGCCACAAAAATGGCTGGAATAGGAAGGTAGGCCAATACGCACAAAAGTGCCCACATATGGCCAGAAGTGAGACAACACCTTGCCAAATTGAAGGTCCAGCCTATGGGATGCACTGTGAGTTCTGAACCAGCAACCAATGTGTGGTGGTGTTTCACTCATAGACAAAATAGATGGATCCCAGAAGAAAAAGGGTAAACGTGGAGCGGCACTTCTATTATACCAAATTGACTACTTTTAAATGTTTATCTTCATGTATCTGTGATTCTGAGCATGGCTAGTCCTATGTTTTATTAGCTTCTGGAGAATCGCTTCCACTGGAGGACATGAAAATAGTTTCATTGTACTGGAAACCAAAGATGGCACTTGCCAATTTGGGCTTTCGTGACAGTAGGTGGACAAAAAAAAGTGAGTTCAGTGGTGCGCTAGAGCCAGCTCATACAGGTTTTCCAGGGTTGATTTTGTGCATGTATTTATTAGTTTCCTATCATTTCTGTAACAAGTTACCCCAAATTCAGTGCTTAAAAACAACACAAATTCACAAATTTACTACCTTATAGTTCTGCAGATCAGAAATCCAAAAAGAGCTAGAATCAAGGTATCAACACTGCTGTGTTCCTTTAGCAGACTCTAGGGGGAAAATCTGTTCCTTGCCTTTTCCAGCTTTTAGAGGCTGCCCACAGTCCTCAGTCACATCACTGTGACTTCCGCTTTCATTGCTACAGCTCTTTTTCTGCCTCTGCCTCTTGTGCTTCCTTCTCTGTCTTATAAGCATCCATGTGATTGCACTGGGCCTACCTGGAGAATCCAGGATAATTTCCCCATCTCAAGATCCTTAATTTAATCACATCTGCAAAGTCCTTTTTGCCATGTAAAACAGCATATTCACAGTTTTGAGAGATTAGGATGTAGACATCTTCGGAGGGGGCACTATTCCATGTACCATAGTGCATCTTTCTCAACCCTATATTCAGTGACATAACATTGGTGGTTTCAAATTGGCCCTGGTGGGAATATTTATACAGTAAAAACTGTCAAATTCTACAAATCAGGGGTTTTACTCCTAGAGAGTTTACTGTTAAACTTTTACCTAGATACCTCTGATTGTGCTGACTGACTGGGGTGAGTGAGCCTATTATTAAGGCAAGACAGAATTGTCATATAGAGGAAGGGAGGATTATGAATATAACTGAGAGGATACCTAGGGGACCTTCTACTCCTGCTATGTTTAGTGAAGAGTATGATGGGAATATCGTATAAGCAGGACCACCAAAGTCTCCAGTCCTTCAAGAAAGGTCACCTTTAGAAAGCTTCTTTCTTCTTTTTATTGACTTTTTAAAAAAGATTTTATTTATTCTGTTTTAGAGAGAGGGGAAGAGAAGGAGAAAGAGAGGGACAGAAACATCAATGTGTGGTTGCCTCTTGCACTCCCCATACTGGGGACCTGGCCCGCAACCTAAGCACATGCCCTAACTGGGAATCAAACTGGCAACCCTTTGGTTCGCAGCTCACGCTCAGTCCACTGAGCTACACCGGCCAGGGCTAGAAAGCTTATTTCTGTGATTAAGTTGTAGTTAATGCAATATAAGCAGAAGTGATATATGCCACTTCTGGATCAGGGCCTTTAAAACAGTAGCATGCCTTCTTCATGCCCTCTTCTCTTCCCAGCACTATGACCCCGAGGAACCGAGATGCTGGTTGAAGACAAAGAGGGCATGTAATGGGTAGTGGATGTGTGAAGTCAAAACTATTAACTAAGGCCTTGCGACAGCTGGAGAAAGGTTTCTTGCCACGCCAGTACAACAGTTACATACTGTATAGCTAATTTTCTTCTCCTTTCCTTTCCTCCCCCCATATATATCTAGGGTGTGGTATGTTTTGGTGATTGACTCTAAAGTTCAATCCAGAGACTGAAGAACACTGAAGCAGGATCATTATGGAACTGGAAGAAGAATGAACATTATTCAGTGATCCTGGACTTGAAGCTGGATCATGTAATTGATGAGACTTCAGTTGATTCCTGTTTTGGGGGTGGGGGATGCATGTAATGAGGACAATTTAGGTAAAAGGAGAATTGTTTTAGTTATAAGTTTTGTTTTGTTTCATTTTTTTGAAGTGTAAGTATAGAAAGAAGGTTATGTGATGGTGTTGGCCAGTCCCAGCGGTTTATTATTGTGGACTTCTATCATTCTTACTGGATATTCAGCATCTGCATCCCCTTCATATATCTGGGCAATATTTTAAAAGGGGAGAGATTGTACTTTATACTATTAAAGCTAACACTGCTGTCACTTTCCTAGTGTCACGGACCCAGTCAATCGCATCCTCTTTAGTTTGGGCTCCCTGAGATAAGTGAAGTAGGGAAGACAGAAAAACCAATAAAAATTCATTAATGAGTGGGTTACTGCCGTGGATAACCATGGGCTCAGTCCCTATGGGGACTTTCAGAAACAGTGTGAAATGAACACATTGGAAGTGTCCGAGAAACAAGGAAGCTGAAATATTGTTGACTGTTGGTTCTGGCTATGTGGCTATGAGACAGAAAGGAGGATATGGTTTGTGGAATTCTTTAGAAAACTTAGCTTTCTAGATTCAGATACTGACCCTTCCCCTCCTTCTTTCTTTAACATGATAGGATGGCTTGGGCTACAACAGTCAACTTGTAACTATAAGAATAAGTCAAACTGTATCAGACATATCAATTCTGATATTACCAAGCCACTAAAACTGCCAACCTCCATTCTTCTTGTATATGAGGAAAATATACTTTGTTTTAAATGTCACCATAGTCAAGTTTTCTATTATCTGCCACCAAAAACATTCAGGTTCCTAACCGATTTATCTACTCTTACTTGCAGCCAAGGGCACAGGCCACAGCTTGGAATCAAAAGGCAATGATATAAAGAAGCAGACACTGTGGGCAGCCTTTCATGTTATGGAACAGTAGTGGCAGTAGCCAGATCTTAACCACTACATTATATTGCCAATATTCCTTTTGCCAACTTGTAATTTTTGGACTTGAGGCCCTAAGACAGGCTGGAGCCTGGGGCCCAGCTGAGGAGGGAAAGAAAGATGGGCTTACACAGATTGTTGTCTGTCATCAGCCCCTTCTGGCAGGGGACATAGGATCTGCCCAAATGCAGACAGGCTCTGCGCCAGGCCACACAGATGCAGGCAACCCTCTGTGCCAGGCCGGGAAGCACTCCAGACGAACCGCCAGACTTCTGTGTCTGAAATTCTGAGAGATAAGGAAGGATCTTGGGTGGCACTCTCAGAGACAAAGCAATTCTGCGGGTTCAGAAATGTGCTGAAATCTAGGCAAAATGAAAAAATGGCAAAGTGCACGAAGAGGGAGCTTGTGTGAGTCAATCAACTCTGTTGTCAATTCTTGTTTGCAAAATGATTAACTGTACTCCTTTCCCCTTCTCTTCCCAAGGCTGGATTTTGAAGTCTGAGGCTCAAAACTCTAAAACCCAGATCCAGTCTTCCTCCTGTCTTGCATTCACCCATGCTGCAAGTCTCAGAGCCACCTGGGCCCCTCTCACCCTTTTCATGTAGTCAGTATTTCCCATAAATATCTACTGAGTATCGATTTTACGCAAGGGAGGTAAGGACTCTAACCTCAAGGCACTTACAGAGAAAGAAAATATTATAAGTGCTCAAATAATTGGGATTGTGAGACCTGCCAAAGTAGTATTCAGTGGGAGTATCCCCCTAGGGAATTACATCTAGAATGAACATTCATTCAAACCCTTCCCTTCATCTTACTCATCATCCTCCCCCTTACTCCCTTTACAAGAATGGCATCTTCCACTTGCCCCCTCTCCTGCATCCCCAAACCATAGCCTGGATTCAGGCCTTCCACAAATTTTTGTATCTGTCTTCTAACAGGTCTCCCTGCCTTTTTTTTTTTTTTTTTTCTTACTCAAGCCCACACTCTACACCACAGCTAGAATTGTATTTCCAAATGAAATCTGACCAGTCTTCCTTGCTTTCACATTAAGGTTTCACCTCTCCTGCCTGGCACAACCTGCTCAACCTTTGTTTACTTTCTTTTTCAAGGCTCATCTCCTATTCCTCTCCTACAGGAATCTCTCACCTCAGCCAGTCACAGATTGTCATCTCCACCCATGTTTGCTCTGCAACGTTCTACCCATCTATCTTAGCCCAGTACATGATTATTCTGAATTCAAGTGCTTGATGAGAGCCCCCCATGGATGAGGCATTGGATACTGGGCACTGGATAAGATCAGTGAGGAGGAAAAAGTTGGAAGCCAGTAGTCAGCCCCTGTTCTGATAACCACCCCAGATGGCAATACCTGTTTCCACAATAGACGGAAAACTCCATGAGGGCAGTGACAGGGTCTGACTTGTCCACTGCTGTGACCCTGGTTGTGCCTGGTACAAAGTAGCAGGGTGCCTAGTACAGAGGAAGAACTCAGTAATTTTTTTGTGTGTATAAATAAATGAATGAATAAATAAAAGTGACGGACTCTTAAACTGCCTCCCACTAGAATAATTTAAGTGCATATGTTTAGAGTCTTGAAAAGATTAGAAGTTTCCTGGGGTGGGAGCTGTACCTTACTCATGTATGCACTCTTTACAAAAAAAAAAAAAAAAAAAAAAAATCACTTTATAAAGTGGTCTCACATAAGTTATTCCTTGTTTCTTATTACAACCTTATGAATTAATATCTCAATTTTATAGATGGAGAAATTATCTTCCTTTCCTCCTCCTCCTCCCTGTTTCGTCCTGCCTCTCCTCTTCCTCTAGCATGCAGATGTGGTCAGGTATTTCCTATCTGTAATTGAAATATTTAGAAGGTCTAAAAATACTGGTGATTACAATAAAGGCCAGGGAGGCTATTTGCTCTGGGTTGTACCTATGTGAAGCACTCAAATACAACCTTTTGATGTTATGTCTGAATGAAGTCAAAGTTTGTGTGTGTGTGTGCTTGTGACAGTTTTTTGTTAAATGTAAACATTTAAAATCTGCAATTTTTGTACAATATTTTGTCTTGTAATTTTTCTTTTAAACATACTAGGAGTCATAAAATTGGGAAGAGGCCAAAGTTCAGAGAAATTAGGTAAGGTGGTCAAAGTCTGAACCCTTGTGAAGGGCCTAAGCCAGGACTAAAAAAACCCAGGATGTCTCCTTATCCAGAGAGGCAACACTACTCCAAAACTGCCCCAGATGATTTCAGAACGGTCTATGTATAGAGGTTAAACTCATGGGATTTAGAGTCATATGTGTTCCTTTCAAAGGCACAACAGTTACTTTTCGACCTTGGCAAATAATTCAGCTTCTCATTTAAAAACTGGAGGCTATAACTGTACCTACTGCAGAGTGTTCCTATTAGGATTAAATGAAAATGCACTTGAAGCATTCAGTACAGGCCTGGTATGCAGTCAGCGTGCAGTAAATGGTAGTTATTATAATGTCCATTTGTTGAATGAGTGACTCTGGTATATAACGCCTGCATTCAACTTGAAAATTGGAACTATCACAGTCGTTCGACTTTAGGAATGGGAACTACAGAACTCGCCTTTTTTTTTTCTCCTGGAAATAGATCTTTGTGGGGGAGGATAATCACTGGTTGGAAAATGTGAGCCTTGAGGCAACAAAAGCTCTGAGCTAGAGAAGCAAGGAGGCCAAGCCTCTTCTGCGGGGTGCAGCCACCGTGCAGAACCTCCCGTGAACCGAGCGGCAGCTGGCTGGGTACGCCCAGCATGGGGACAGTCTGCTTCAAAAGCCGGATTTTGTCGGAGTGGAGCAGTAAAGTATCTCCTCTAACTCCGCTCATCTTATTCTCAGAGACCGCACCCTACGCGCCGGAGGAAGGACTCCAAAACCGCGGGGCGGAGGCTTCCGCGAGGTCCCAGACCTGACCATCTATGGTCACAGATAGCACCGAACAAACAGGAAGTGGGGCGAGCTTCCACCTTCCCAGCGCAGGCAGAGCAAGCGAGCGAGGCAGTGGCGGGCACGCCCCGAAAGTCGGGGCTAAGCCCACCACGCTCACCCACCCTTTCCCTACACCCAGCTTCTGCAGACCCACCCAGCACATTGTCCAAGGCCAACGACCTCCCTACATCACAAACGAGGAATCCGAGGTACGCATGCCTAGAAAGAGACAGAGTTTAGGCTCTATCGTCACGCAGAAAAACCTACCCTCCCAGACCCCTTTCGGACCGCTGTTAAAAGGAACCAGCCTTTGCCATTGGGCCCAAACTGATAGGAGAGTTAACCACTCACCTGTCCTCCTTCTCCGGAGGTGGAGTTTAGCTTTTAATTTCGTCCCTTCATTGGTCCCGTCGGTTGCGTCTCTTACGGATGAAGGAAGTGTGACTAGCCTATAGCACGCTCCCAGGGTAGCTTCCGCCCTCAGGGGCGGGGCCTTTTTGCACGTGCCCTCAGGGCTAGCGAATAGTCTCTCGGGTGTGGTGAATAGGGGGTGGAGTCACGAGCGGGGCAGACAGACTTCCTCCCCCGTCCTTCTCTAGACAGCTGTTTCAGCCGGCCGTTCATTTCCGGTGGGGGTGCCGCGCCCAGTGAGGGCCCGGAAGTGGGTCGCGCGGAGGTTGCTGGGCGGTTCTTGCCGGAAGTGGAGAGCGCCTGTTCGCAGTCCGGAGGTGAGGCACAGCTCGGAGGTGAGGGTCCGCACCCGGGTAGGGACTAGGATCCCCTTCGCGACCCACTGACCCTTGGTGCGGTTAATGGCCTACGTTTCTGGCCTATGCGCGCCTGGTGCACCTTGCTGAGGGGGCTGGGGTGGAGGCCCTCCGGCCGACCTGGGATCCTGGGCGCGGTCTCTTGAGGTGGGGCCGGGGTGACCAACTGAACCGGGGTTTCTTTGGGAGGCCCTTGCGCTGGGTTTCTCAGTCCCGGTCATCAACCTCAGTGGAGGTCTGATTTCTAAGGTGTCCTAACTGAAAGGAACCTCCGAGACCTTAGTAGTTTTCCTTATCCCTCTTTCACCCCCATTACACGGATGGGTAAATTGATCCCAGAGAGAAGAGGCTGGTCTACGATCACATAGCGAATGAGGGAAAGAATTAGAATCGTGACTTACGTTACTTAAATCTAAGCCCCAGATCCTTCCCACGTTCATGTCTAGGGAACTTCTCTCCGTCTTGGAGCGGTCTTTCGGTTGGTGTCCTTTTCTTGGGCAACTGCAAATCAAAGGCCACCAAGGTAAAGGTTGCTTGGAACTTCTTTTTTCTTTCTGTAATGCAGTGTGTTTGGAATGCTTGGGGAGTTTTTAAAAAGAGAGGGGCAAGTGGGGCAGGTTCTTGTATTTGCGCTCAGATTGTCTTCTCTTCCCCCTAGTCTGTTGCTCTTACTCTGAATAGTCAAGTTAGCTTTATTGAAGGTGTTGCATCCTTCTCTGGTCCTGAAATCAGATGGCTCAGCTGTGGTCTTGCCCCACTGCTGAGTAGCTCTAGAGGTCTTATTTAACCTATTTTTAAATCACTTTAAATATTTTAAGTGGAGATCTCTGTTCACCTCATAGAATTAAATTTAGTACAAATGTGTTTATTTTGTCTCAGGCACTCTGCCACATCCAGGGAATGCAGTTTTGAAACAAAACCAGCTAGAGCCTGCCATCAGGGAGCTGTTTGCAGGGATGTTTAAGAAGTAGTTACAGCCCTGACCGCTGTAGCTCAGTTGGTTGGACATCATTCCACAAAGCCAGTGGTTGCAGGTTGATTCCTGGTCAAGGACACATGCCTGGGTTGCAGGCCAGGTCTCAGGGCGGGTTAGAGAAGTAACCATTCGATGTTTCTCTCACACATGGATGTTTCTCTCCTCCTCTCTCTCCCTCCCTTCCCTTCTCTCTAAGAATAAATAACTAAAACCTTTAAAAAAAAGTAGTTATAAATGTGATGAGTCTTAGGAAAGAACAACAGAGAACTATGGAAGTGTGGAACAGAGGGCTCAGGAAAATCCTTTCTGCAGAAAGTGTAAGATGAATTTTGAAGGATGAATAGGAATGAGCTCGATGAAGAGAGGATGACAACCTTTTAAAGCAGAGGTTAGTATCAGAGCTGTGTCAGTTGAAGTTTTTTGTAGGGTTCCCTGTTAAGTGAAAACGGGGCAGCCCAGCACAGTCGTCATGCAGTTATTTCTTGAGCCTTTAATATGTGTGAGGCACATATTAAATGAGGCTCCTGGCCCTGGTTGCTAAGAATACAGTTCTTATGGAGTGGGCGCAGACAAGCAAGGCAGGGATGGCTTACAGTGTTGTAGTGTGCTGTGAGCACAGGGTGATGAGACAATAGAGGAGTGACATCTGAGCCAGGTTTTCAGGCTTTGAGGAGGAAATGGGAGGGCAAGTCTTAGCCCTGTGGTGAATCCGGAAAAGAGATTTCCATGCAGAGAGCACAAGTCAAGGACATGGAGATCTGGACATACGAAAGACATGACTAGTTCAACGAGACTGTAATTCTTTAATGCTTGGAGAAGTGAGGAAATGGGAAGTGGTGGGGGTCAAATATGAAGATCTTGTAAACCATGCTAAGGAATTTGGATTTGACCCTGAAAGCTATGGGGAGACTTTGAAGGGTTTTATGTAGGAAAATGATGTTGTCACATTTATGTTTTAGAAAGTTCAGTCTGTCAAGGGGGAAGAGACATGATGAGGAAGTAGACCAGTGGTTGGAAGCTCTTGCCATGATCTTGACTTGAACTAAGACAGTGACAGTGGGAAGGAGAAGAGGAATCAGATTTGAGCGATATTAAAGGGATGGAATCCATAGAACTGGAGGCTGATTGTTAACAGGAGTGGGGAAATAAAAGGACTCTGCGATGATTGCCTGGTTTATGGCTTAGGGAACTGGGTGCTACCGTTCACCAAGATAGGTAATGTGAGAGGGAGGGATGAGTTAGGGAAGTAGCATGGAAAGAAAATTAATTTTGGACATAAATTGAGTTCAAGGTGTTTGTAGCACATCCAAGCAAAGATATCTAATAAAGTATCCCGACTAGTATAGACAGCGAGAGCAAAGATGTGGAGGCAGGACAGAGTTCATGTTGTTCAGAGTAGTACTGGAACCTAGAGTTTGTGACAGAAGATAAGACCAGAAAAAGGGTAGATGCCTGCCAGGTTACAAATTACTTTGGTGCCTTGTTTGAATGCATTTGTATTTTATTCTGTGGTTGGCAGTTTGCTTTTTGCTTGAGTTGCTGCAGTCCAGCATAAAGAAATTTCTGTAGAAATTTCCTGCCCGGGCCAGATAGCTCACTTGGTTAGAGTATCATCCCCATATACCAAGGTTGTGTGTTTGATCCTCCGCCAGGGCACATACAAGAAGCAACCAACGAATGCATAAATAAGTGGAATAGAGAGTCAATGTCTCTTTCTCTCCCCCCACTTTCCCTCTCTAAAAATCAGTAAATTAAATTTTAAAAAAAGAATGAAGGGATTTCCTGCCTTTTCCTTCCTCCAAAATACTTTATCAATCAGGTGGACATAATTTATGTCTCAGAGAAGTTTAAATAAAATGGTAGTAGTGAAAGCACTTTGTCAGGTGCAGCCTGTCATGCAAACTGAAATGGTGGCATTGTTAAGCTTTGGTGAATGTATTTTTGCCTTGAGGAGGTTAGCTGCTTAGTTTGTAAACTGTTTTGTTTCCATACTGAGGGGTGATCTTTATTCTCATCCCTTTTCTTGGTTCTCATCCTTTATCTTGGTTATATATACTTTTGTTTAGTTGCAGTTGTTGTTTTTTTTTTAACCAGGACTAAGCCTTTAGTGACTTCCTCATTTCAGTTTTCTGTGAAGCGTTATGAGTCAAAGATTCATTTTACTTAAAAGAGCAAATGCAGAGTGTCATTGGAAGTTGAACCCTCTGGTTTGAAATTTAATCCTGAGATTCAAAATCTGAGGATTCTCAAGCCATATCTTACCCAGTCCTAGTGATCATTCCTTTGAATTGTCGTCATCAGTTTCTTTACTTTCTACCAACCTGGCTTTCATGCCTATACTTCAGCTTCTCTACCACAACCAAACCAAACTAATCTTAAAAAGAGTCATTTTCATCTCATTACCCTTCACTGGTTTCATATTGCCAAAGAATCAAGTCTAAACTCCATTGTCTGATTTACAAAATTCTCCACAAGCAGACCCTTATCTTACTCATCGGATGTTGCAAATTGACATTCTAATTTAGAAAGTCCTAAACTTCCATACTAGCATTTTATTTGTATCTGTAGCACTTCCCTTTTGCTCCTTATTACATTTAGGACAGAGTTTTCTCAGCCTTGGCACAGTTGACATTTGGGGCTGAATAATGTTTTGTTGTGGGTTTTCTCTGGCCTCTACCCATTAGATGCCAGTAGCACTCCCTCAGTTGTGACAACCAAAAATGTCTCTAGACAATGCCAAATATTTCCTGGAGGACAGAATTGTCCCTGATTGAGAACCACTGCATTTACAAGTATCAGAGCTATGATTGCACAGTGTCTTATCCAACTAGTTTCTCTGAAGGCAAGCTCCATGGCCATGCTTAGCAGGCACATGAGAAGCACTGGATACTTTGCAATGAATGAATCATGTGTTTCACTGAGATGGCAAGAATTAGTGTTTATTCAAGGAATTCCTGGGTGGTCCTTGAAGGACGTGTCTTTTTGTTTTGGGGTTTTTTTTCATCAGAGGATGTGATCTTAATAGAGAAATGCTACTGATTTAGGCACTCACTAGAAGCAGCTTTGTGTTGACAGTGAAAGTTGGGAGCTTTATACAGGATGGGGAAAAAGTAGGTTTGCAGTTGTGAGTACACGAAATAGTTTATTCTTGTATGATTATTTATTAATTATTGTATTATTTTTCATATGAACAACTGTAACCCTACTTTTGCCACACCTAATATGTCCCCTATATTGGGGACTATATAAATTCCTGTTTTGTTCACGTTGCCTACATTTAGACAGTTTGGTTTAGTGGACAGGGATTATCATTTATTTTAAATTGCATATAGTTTATGATGTACTCAGTGATTATTTTGATTGATTAAATCGTTATAGTTTTATCATCTTTCATGTAGCTACAGCATCTATCATGAAACTCTTTTTTCTTGATAAACTATCATATAAACCCCATAAAAAGAATCATGGCTCTAAAAATATTCCTCATGTACAATGCAGCTTTGTGTGCCTTGTGTTACCAAACTTGTCATGTCAGACTTTTCCATCCGACTGGAAAATAGTTATAGTTGAAATGTTTCATGGAAGTAATGAGCTTCCTTTTTTGTTTGTTTTTTCTTTTTTTCCTCCAGAGGTCAAAAAATTCCTGTATTTAAGTTAATTATAGACTTATAGTCACAGATCTTTTCAGACATTTAATTGTAGCTGAGTCATGGCTAGGGACAAATGGCATCCTTGAATCTATCTTTATGTATGAGAATGGGAAATGCCGTTCTGTTTAAAGCAATTTCCCAGCTGAAATCAGCCAATGCAGTTTTTCCTTATACAACATCAAAGAGGCCTGCTAAATGCTCCTCAGCAGTTAGTCCTTGTAATCCTTGAATGTAAGAGAGAGAGAGAGGAACCCATTGCCGCACAAAATTATCTGTTTGCCCCAGACCATTGAAATTGCTAGTTCCCAAGTCTGACTTCAGCTTGTACACTGTAACTAGCTTTGCTCACTCCTGGAGTTTCAGATAGAGGACCATGTTAAGGAGGGAACTGGAGACTAATGCTGATGCTGAATTGGATTCTTTCCCTCCCTAGAAGATAGACCTTTCTTTCTCTTAATCTAAGCCTCAGGTGGCAATGACTCAGACACTAAATGTCATTGGTTTCATCAGTGAAACCAGATGCTTGGAGAAGAACAGTGGCTCTTGATTTGGGTTAGATTTAGATGGCATCTTTACTGGGGCAAAGTGGTGTCTGTTCTTTGGTTTCTGGGTAAAAACAGCCAACTTGTAAGTATCTCTTATTAGCATGTCTAGGTTTTTCTCTGTGACATGTGAGAGCTTGGTGGTGAGGATTTCTATATTGTTAGGAGTAGAACTAACTGATGCCATATAGCTCAGTGATAGCTTTAGAGATACGGCTAAGTGGAGCTGTTTTGTTTTCATTATAAATTACAGAACTTTGTTTCTTTTTTTTGCTCTTTTTTTTGGAAAATGCTTTTAAAAAGGCAGGAACAGTTTATTTTTATTATTTATTTTAGAGAGAGGGGTAGGGAGAGAGAAAGAAAGGGAGAGAAACGATGTGCGATCAGTTGCCTCTTGCATACCCCCCAACCGGGAACCTGGCCCGCAACCCAGGCATGTGCCCTGACTGGGAATGGAACCAGTGACCTTTCAGATCTCAGGCTGGTACTCAGTCCACTGAGCCACACCAGCCAGGGTGAGAAATTATATAACTTTGTTAAAGAAAGTTTGGAAAGTAGAGGGGCAAATTATTCAAAACCTCATCACTCTGATGTGACAAATACTTTAAATTTTGTTTTCTTCAAGTCCATTTCCACAGTGCATTTAGCTATTCCGCTATAATCAGAAGTCTAAGCTAACACTGTAGTGAATGAACATCTTCCCACCTATCATTTTTCCTATATTGGGATTACTTTCTTAGGATAACATCTTAGGAAGAGAATTACAAAGTCAAGGCCAAGAGAAGCATTTTGAAACAGATCAGTTGTGCTACCAAAGAATATAGGCTGACTTGTATAGTTTCTTTCTTTTCATTTTCACTTGAGGTTATGACTTAGAAGAACAACTACCAGACAAAGTCAAAAACATTTTTAAGTGCAGCAACTTCCTACTTGTAGAAATTAATACAACTGGCTTAATTGCCCGAGATGAGACAAGAACTGCAGGAGTAACCTGGTTCCATTTACTTCTGGATCATTTCCTGGAATAGGCAGAAGGAGTTGAGTTGCTTGAATTGTTAGAATGATGAGAGTATGAAGCAGCTTTGACAGGTATCCCTAGCCATTTCTGATTTATCTTGATTTCACACTACAAAAGAAATTGCTGGAGAATCAAGGTTCTAGTTTCTTTTTGCCCTGCATGATATTCCTCCAATAGCCTATTCATTCTTTGCTGATGACTCGCAGACGTTGCTTTCCAGCCTTGATCTTCCCCAAGCTTTATTTCTAACTGCTTACCGGACATTTCTATTAGATGCTTCATCTCTTCACACTTTACATAGCCCAAACTGACCTTGTCTTTTTGCCCTAAATGGAGCATTGCAGAACATGTTTCTGCTTATAGTGTCCTCATTCTTTTAGGCAATTGGGTTTGCAACTCTGGAGTCATCTTGGACTCCCTTCTCTGAATGCTACTGTACTCAGTAGTCAGTGCTACACAGTTACTACTTGTTCTGTGTTTAATGCACACTTGTTTTGTGTGACCTCCAAGGGCAAACCAAGATCAGTGGGTGGAAGTTGCAGGGAAGCCAGTTTTGCCTCCATATAAGGAAGAACTTTGAAATACTTTGAGCTGTCTGAATGGAATGGGCTGCTTCTAGGAGACTTGGGTTCTCCACACTGAAGGCACTTGACAGAGGCTACCTGACTAACTGCTGGGAATGCTGAAAGGACTGTCTGACATCAGACGGTGGTATTACAAGACGATTTCTACACTCCCTGTTAATCCTGAGAGCTAGTGCTTCGATGGAGGTAGCTTTGTTTCTCTTGCCAGACTCCCTTAGGGTAGGAAAACTGGTTTACCATTCTTCTATATTTTCACAGCACTCAATTCAGATGCTGGTCTCTTAGTTGCCTAAAACTGATTATTTGTAGGTTAATTGATTCTTTTCGTTTGGTTTCTAATATCTGGCTGGACACTAGATGTTGTGGATTTTTAACTGTGAAATATAAAAAATATTTTTTGTAGTGACCTCCTTATTTTACCGCTAGATGAACACTAGCTGACCTTACTTAGACCCTGGTATCTTCCGTTTTTCCACGTCCCACTCTGTTTATCAGACACTGTTTGTAAAATTTTGCTTTCATTGTATCATTCCTTCACTCAAAATTCTTGAATGGCTTTACATTCATCACAACATCAAATTCAAATACTGCCTGGCTTTCATTGCCCTCCATAACTTACCCAGTCTTATTTCCCATGATACTTCATGCTGCATGACCTTTGCAGGCTAACTTGCTTGTACTTTCCGTACATAGCTTCCTTGTTCTTTCTTTGCTTCTGATTGCTCTGGAGTGTCTTCCCTTTTTTCTTCTACCTTTTCTAGCAAGATGCCCTACTTCCCTTCAGAAACCAGATTACCTTCAGTCCTCATTGACTTCTTCTGAGCTCTCAGACCACATAGTCATTTACTCTGTATAATCCAGAACCATCCAATATTCTTCAAAGAAAAAGTTTTAGTATAAAATCTCATACACGTTCCCTGATTCAGGTGAAGTTGGGATAATTTCTAAAAATACAGTCTTCAGTATTTATAACATTGACATTTCATCTGCGTTGTCCTTCCCAACAAGAATAAAAGCTTCTAGATGACAGAGACCATGTGTCTTCTATTTCTTCAGTAGCTGCCACAGTGCTAAGCATTTTCGTTTTCTGAGCATCTTCTCTGTGCCAGGTTTGTTAGTATGCTGCGAATGAATGGGGCTGGGGTTGAGGGGAAGAGAATGGACAAATATCCCTCCTCCTGGAGGTCTGTATTCTAGCACACAGTATGCAATGACAACGTTTTACGTTTGAACTGCATTTGAAGGCTCCCAAAGTAACTACTTATCCATGAAATGTGCTCCTTCGATCCTTACATCTCTGTGCTCATTGAGAGTCCAGTAAATGACTGCCCTGAAGTAATACAGTTGATTTGTGGCAGTGTTGGGACTCAGACCTTGGTCTCCTAAATCCTAATTTTATTTTGGTTTGTGTAATTAGGACTACCTCTTTTTCTGAAGTTTTTATGATGAATGCTTAAATAGTTGGAAATCTGTACATTTATTTATGAAGCTTACATATGGTTCTTGGCTATTGTTCATCAGAAATGACAAGGAACAATATTAGGTAGACTTTTCAGCTCTGGCAATTCTGTATTTTTTGGGAGAACCTTATTTTAAACATTTGCCTTCCAGATATATGTCATCTAGCCTAAATGTGAAAAATATTGGTCTCCATGGAGAAAATTGAAAGCTACTAATAATGTAACTAAAGACACCATAAAGAGGCCTTGAATTCACAGCACTGTGCTCAGCAAACTGTGGGGACTGGATGCTCTGATGAACCACATAGTCACTTAATTGCTTAAAAGCTACGTGGGGTGGTGGGAAGAGACTCAGACTAGGATTCAGAAAATTTGCGCTCAATACCTAGGTTCTCTGCCCCCTGGTTGGTTGATATCTGACAAGCTTTTTCACTTCTGTCAGTTTCTTCATTCTAAAGGTGGGGATCAATGTCTTCATAATACACCTCATAGAGTTAAGTCTTTTTAAAAAGTTGAAGTCTTTAAAGCAGCAATAGATAGGTGATACAAAGCATAGCAATAAGGGAGTATTATTTTAAATTAATGTTATATAATCTAATAAACAAGCTTATTTTCCTATAGAATTGGTTTGAAGATCTCTATAGCAATGTGATTTTTTTGCCCAAGAAGGCAGAATTTATTTGAAAGATCAGGGTGGTGGTAAGATCCTAAAGCCAGACAGGCAAACAAGAAAAGAAAAGGGAGAAAAACCACTTCTCCCCAAATTTGTTATAGAGAGGAGGCAGCCATACTTGAGGGTAGAAAGCATAAAGGCCATTATTATTATTATCTTTTCCCCCTCCAAGAACCCCAAGCCCAGCCTGCAGTGTTGTTCATTTGTAGTACTGGAATCACAAAGATAAGATCTGGTTCCTGCCCTAGGGCGGCTAATTGCCTATTCACTATTAAATAAGTGATTTTAAACCTGTGTGTTAACTTTGTGGTAGAGATGAGAGCAGTGTTGTGGGAGCACACCCTGGAAATGCTCCTTGAGAAGGTGATACCTTGCCTAAGACTTAATGAATGATAGGAGTTACAGAGAGGGGGAAGGCATGCCAACCTAGACAAGCTTCCTGGAGAAGGCAACACCTTAGGCGAGTCTTAGAAAGCAGTAGGAGTTCTGAGACAGGGCAGATTGGGAAGGGAAAGCAACCAAGCAAAGATGACAGCATTATAAAGGCTCGGAAGTGAGAGAAAGCACGACTCTTTCTGGAAAGTACAAGCTGTCCCGGAGTACGGTGGTGTGCTGAGAAAAGGTGTGGCAAGAGATAAAACTGAAGGAGTAGTAGGCATGAAGCAGGACCAGATTATGGAAACCTTGTTTGGACTTACTCTGAGTAGTATTAAAATAAAAGACTGTCATAATTATATTTGCATTTAAGAGGGATCACTGTGGTACAATAAGATGGAGACTGGATAAAGAGAGTGTATTACTGGAATTAGGGGAGACTGGCAAGGAAGTTATTGTAGGAATCTAGGCAGAGTCATAAAGGCTTAATTTTTATCAATCAGGATGAAGGCCAGGGGTAATTATTCAAGAGATATGCAAGATGGAGCCTGTGGATTTTGATGACTGATTAGATTTGGGCAGTAGAGAAGATAATTTAGTTAACACTTATGGAATTCTTACTATTTTTTACAACTGAGCCAGGCACCTGTACAGCTATTTACTCTTGATTCTCACTGCAGCCCTTTGAACTTTGTATTGTTTTCTCCATCACACAGATAAGGAAGCCGAGGCTCAGAAAGATTAGTGACACGCATAGTCACAGAGCCCGTGAGTGCTGTTATGCGAATCCCAGTCTGTCTGACTTCTCTAAAGTCAATGCTCTTAACCCACTGTACTTACTGCCTAACAGTTAGTTCCCTGGTTACTAGCTTAGTTGTCAGGTGATCGATGGTAGTGCTGGATTACTGAGACTATGGAGCTCGTGGTTGGAAGTTCTGTTTTGGACATTTCAGCTTGAGATGCCTTTGGGACATCCATGTATAGACGTCTAGGAAGAAGCTGGATCTAAAATTCTGAATCCTAGAAGAGTGGCCTGCACTGGATGTGCTGCTCTGGGAGTTGTTGGCCCATAGGTGGTTATGGTGTTACCACTCCGGAAGCAGGCTGGGTGGTGCTACGATAATGATAGTGGAAGGTTTGGGAGTGGACGTGACCAACTACCTAAAGAATGTGAAAGTGTGGGAAGATAATGAGACAAGGCATGGTTTTTGGTCCCTTTAGTTCTGGACGTTCTTTCCCATATCTCTCATTTCATCGCCACCAAGAATAAAAAAGTAGGTACTGTTCTATATTTGGTTCGTGGTAGAATGAGATTAGCTATAAATGATAGCTGTGTTGCCCTTTCCCTTTTGCTTAAGTTAGACAGCAGAGCTGTAGCTTACGTAGCAATTAAAATTTGTAAGTGAAATAGGGGGAAAAAGGAGCCAAAATCTTATGAAGCTGTATTAAGCTTTTAAAATTGGTAAGTGTTCACCAACCCCAGCAGTCTCTAGAGACATTTGTACTGTGTTTCCATGTTAACACCAGTCTCAACCTGTAGCGTCCGTTGTTTATGAAGGGAAGGTGTTTTAGAACAGGTGATATCTGTTAATGGAAGAGAGCTTGGTAGTTTATTGCATTTGCTGCCTTTTCCCCTGGGATTTACTGAGTATGGTAAATTATATGTGAGTTTGTCCCTGGACAGTGTGAGGCACGGGCAGCATAACGTAAGGGAGACTATGTTGGCTGCTTCTAGGCTTCTCCACCTGTGAGTAGAGTAGAAAGTCGGAGGCTTCTGCTGCATGTCCAAGCCGGGGAATGGAAAGGTTTATTTGGTTCACATTCTCATTTTTTTCTTTGATTCTCTTTTAAACAACATGCTCTGGCAAGTCACGGGGCCCAAGGAGACCAGAGCACATACACAGAAAAGAAAGAACAGGGATACTTTATCTTGTGACCTGCTTATCTCTTCCACAGGAAGGACAATGTGTTGAGATATTCTGGCATGTCACCTTTGGGGGAATTGTAATTGCTATGGTCATTTTAGGCAGCTTCCAGGGAGTTGAGTTGATTCAGCTTCAGTTACCTGAGCTAATTAATGCTTTGAAATGGAGTATCTCCAAGTCAAGGCTACTTTGATTGAAATTTCACTGATATTTATGAGATTAGTTATGGTCTCAAGCATTTTATGTATATTGTTAACATTTAACATTTATATATATAGTGTGGGCAGCTTTCAGAGCACATATCCCTTTGGAGTTTTGGGATGCTATACTTCAGGTTCATTAATTTCATAAATGTTTATTGAACACCTTCTACCTGTCAGGTAGTGGTCTAGGTGGTAGAGCATAATAGGGAACAAGTCAGAGAACGTCTCTGCTCTGGAGGAGCATACTGTCTGCAGGACAGTAGACACTGAGTGAGGCTAGTTCAGATAAGTTAGTACTTGTGAAAGATCTGTAAGGAGCTCTCCTGGATGTGTCTGTTCGTCCCTACTTCATATCCAGATCCCACCCATTCTTATCTGAAGCCTGGCTCAAATGGCAGCTTGTCCATGCTATGCGTATCTGGTCCTTTCAGCTGTTACGTTCTCTTCTCTGAAGTCCTGTTACTGTTAGGTCACCTGAACTTTGTTTTCTATTTTATAGTTGTTAGTTAATGTGGATGTCATGTCTCCTGTATTAGATTATAAGTTATTGAAGGCATGATAAATATCCTATTCATCTTGGTTTTGGGCAGTCATATGCAGGCAGCAAGACGGTGTAGGAACAGAACACTGAACTTAGAACCAGACTTGAATTTGAGTACTAACTTCCTTACTATCTAGTCATGTGACTATAGACAAGTCACTTAACTTCGCTGAAATTAAGTTTTCTATCTTTAAGAGTGTAGTAATTTTCCTTCTATGCCTGAATAGCTTTTGGAAGGCACAAACTAAGATAATAAATTTGACTATACTTTGTAAATTCTCAATTTTGTGCTATCATAAATATTCAGTAAATATTTGAGTAAAATTTGCTTTCCATGAATACCTTTTCCTGGGTAGTTCTCTTGTTTAATGAGGTCTTTGTGATTTTGCAAATATGCTAGACTACTTTTCCATCTTATTTTATTATTAAATGATTCTGTTCCTTAGAATTGGCATCCTCTTCATCCCGAATAGTACTCTGTGTTTTCTCCTTAGGTAGGTACGTAATATTAAAACAAAAATGACATTTGATCTGTTTCAGCAGGTGGTACATTATGGCTGATATGCAAAATCTGGTAGAAAGATTGGAGAGGGCCGTGGGCCGCCTGGAGGCAGTATCCCATGCCTCTGACATGCACTGTGGGCACGGAGACAATGCTCCCAAAGGTAAGCAATGCTCAGTCCTGCAGAATACTTTGAGTCTTGGCCCGAAGTTTTCTCTCGCAGTGTATTCTCTCCTTTGGAGCTAACTTCCCAAAATGCTTAATCTAGAGAGTTCATTGCCTGTAAATCGTATTGCTGTGAACAGATAAGGGAGGAAGTGACTTGTGCAGGGAGGCCTGTGGTTAAGTTATTTTAATGCAAGGACTTCCTGCTTGTGTGCTATTTCCTGTTCTTTCTTTAGCAGAATGACTCCAATGTCAGGCAAATGACAAATGATGTTAAAATTTTCTCTCTTAAAATAATTGGCAAATTGGCCATTTGGCGTATGCCCCAACTGAATGATAGAATGTGGGAGCTGAAAAGAACCTTGGGGATCATTATGTTTATTTTCATTTTATATATAAAATTAAGCTCAGAGAGGAAAAGATCTTAGTCAAGGGAACACAACCAGTTAGTGTTGGTGTTGGAACTGGAACCTAGGTTTTCTGACTCATATTCTAGTTTTCTGTTACTGGGTAGCCTTGCCTCTCCACTTTCATATGGAAGTGCCTTCTAACAAATCATTGAATTTCTGCTGCATAACTGATAGTTTGTGGTGGGTCTGTCTGCAGCCGGAGCAGTTCCCTATGTGCAAGCCTTTGACTCACTGCTTGCCGGTCCTGTGGCAGAGTACCTGAAGGTCAGCAAAGAGATTGGAGGAGATGTACAAAAACACGTAAGGATGTTTTGCCCATTTTTCCCTCTTTTAAAAAGGACTGATGGCTTTCTTCAAATTCTAATCATCCTTGGTTTAAGAGCCCCTTTGCAAGGGTCCTGGCTCCTTTCTAGCCCACTCCTGCCTAGAGTTCAGTCTGGGCACGTTCTGGAACCATTCCTCAGATTTTTGTAGGCCCCCTGCTTTTATCAGATAATCTCTGTGGGCTTCTTTGATACAGATTACTTGCTTTGTGCATAAAACATGGCTCAGTTCATCTTTGTAGTGAGAACTGCTACCAGTCTTATCCCACCGTGTTATGTAACCAAGCCCAGGGTGGCTTATTCAAAAGAGTCATTATCATGACTTAGCATTTATGAAACTGTGCTTTATAGTCATTGGTGATGCTAATGTGAGTTATTTTCACACTTGTCCCACAGCAAGAGTATGAAGTAGACAATGACAGGTTCCACTCCACCTACTTCCCTTCATGAGCTGCCACCAACGTCGTCACCACCCCCCACACTCATATATATATTTTCTCTCTTTTTGGGACCCAAAATCTTGTTAGCCTTATGAGAGATTCATTGTAAGCAGTAACCATGTTTATGATCTTCCTGACCCTTCAGCAGGACTGCTTGCTTGATCTTTGGAAGATCTATTTTGAGCTTCTTATATACCATCTGTTGGCGGTAGTGTTAGCATTGGAGAGTGGAGCTGGGACCTGAATAGGAGCGCTGGGGGCTTGCATTTTTACTTTATACAGTCTGTAACATTTGAAAAAAATTGAAAACATATATCACTTTTATATTTTAAAAATGCAAGTCCAGAAGAAATAGATTATCTTATTTGAATTTTTATATTTTAATAGTGCTTATAGCCCCATGTTTCTTAAACGTTTTTTGACTGACCCTAAATAAGAAAATACATATTTGTAACAGATACGTTTCACAAAACAGTGCTTATAGTACTCGTACTGCACTTTTTGAGGGGAAGTAATTCCAAGCTGGTGTACGCACTTTCTGTTTTATTTTGATCTATTTCATTTAATAAAGTGCAGGTTATGGCTCACTAAGTTGATTTGATTAATTTAATCATGATCCAACATTTGAGAAATAGCTTTAACCTCAAGGAGTAAATGCCTGGAGAATTTTAGGCATAAATGTAGGCCTTTGCCTTTATTCCTATCTGGTTTTTGGTGATGAGATGCAGGAAGGATTTTTCAGTGAACTTCATATCACACTGCATGTGCATTTGCTAATTTGATTTCATCTAAGGCTAGCCCTGATTTTCTTCATATCCTGGATATGCATCCCTGATTATTTCCAATAGGAACAACTGTATATATAATTCTGCTATCAGTCCCTAGAATCTGGAATACCTGAGGAAAGCAAAGTGGAGTGCCTGGGTTGCCACTAAAGTACATGGAAGTGGAGGTTTCAGGTTATTCTTATCAGTACCTCTCTAGCTGTAATGTGTCATCGAGAGCTGATTCTTCTCCTTTCTGGCAGGCGGAGATGGTCCATACAGGTCTGAAGTTGGAGCGAGCTCTCTTGGTTACAGCCTCTCAGTGCCAGCAGCCAGCAGGTGTAAGTTCACTGCGAGTTGGTTTTGTTTTGGTTTGATGCTTGAGAAGTTGAGAGGTTTCTGCCTCGCTATCACAACATGCTAAAATAAACCTACCAGCCTCACAAATGAACACACCAATTTCCAGCGGTAGAGTCAGACTCTGGGAGTGTGCCATTGGGTATTTATTGGGCTCTACTGTCCTTTCATTTTACTTAGGATTGTAGTTACCCCTGGGACTTTGCTGCTTCTCTCTCTCCTCTTTTTAAGAGAAAGTTTATTTAGAAAGTCACAGAGGTAGAAAAAGTGAGCTGTAGAATGGGCTCAGGAAACAAGTTACAGAGGCAAAAGAAGGGCCCTTGGAGCTTAGGAGACAGAGAGAGGCAAGGAAAATGGCGACTATGGGGAGGGGGTGGGAAAGGATGTGGGTGTGCTCCATATGGAGAGCCATGCTGCTTTTCTTAATAGACAGCTTTTTTTAGCCTCTTGGTCAAGGCTAAATTCATCTTACTGTCCCCTAGCCCTTTGGGTACAAATAGTGGAGTGGTTCTCTTGCTTCACTGTGAAGCGGGCTCTAATAATGCTCTGGAGATCCTAGAACTTCTAAATTACTGCTTTCTCCCTTTAAACTTCTGCCTCCAAATTTTATGCTGCCAAGGTATAAAAGTGAATTTAAAAAAGTTCAGATTTTTCTTGGAGCCAAAGATTTTAGTTTTCTTCTGTCTTTTTGCATTTGTTTTTCCTGGGCAGAAGGGAAATAAAATTCCTGCTAATGCTGTATTAAAACCTTGGACCCTTTGTATGCCTAAATAATGAAAAAATAGCATAAGATAATGCTAAATGTATTAGAGTCTAATTTTTAATTTGTCTTGAATAGTTAAAGCATTTTGTTTAAACCTTTTCTTTAAAACAAAACAAGCAGCTGAGACACTATTTTATTTCCCTTGCTTTAGACTAGGGATTGGTAAACAACAGGCCAAATCTGGTCTGCCACCTATTTTGTAAATGAATTTTTTTTGGAACACAGCCATGCCCATTCTTTTGTGTGTGGTCTATTGCTGCTTTATGCACTACAACGGCTGAGCTGAGAAATTTCAACAGAGACCGTATGGCGTGCAGAGCGTGAAATGCTTGCTGTCCGGCTCTTTACAGAAAGTTTGCTGACTCCTGCTTTAGACTTTTGTCATGCTAAGAGCTGGTAATTGAGACGTTCAGGAAACTGAGCTCTGGAGAAAGGACAGAAACACAGAAACACAAGATTGATTGATTTTTTGCTAAGCTGCCTGCTCACATGCCAAACCCCCCCTAGTTACGTTTTATTCAGATCTCTACTCAGCAGCTGCTATATGGCTAGCAATGTGTTGAAGGGTATAAGGATAATAAAAGAGAGCTAATTCAAAGCCCTTGGTTTTGAAGAATTAGTGAGGGACAAAAGCATATTCACATGGGTTCATTAATAGTTTGTGCTGGTGTGTGATACGGTGCCAGAATTGGGTGTGCTGACAGTGAATGCCATAGGAGGCCAGTGTGGCTGGAGTTGGAGGGGCTGTTCCTCATGAAGCATGAAGAACATTTGGATAGACCATCGCGAGTAAAGCCCAGACATGAACCAGTATCGCCTGTTTAGGGGGACAGAAAAGAGACTGAAATGGTAAAATTCTATGATATAGCCAGAGTATGAGCCCTGATCATGAAGAACCATAAAATCCAGCCCGAGCGGTTGGAACCCTGTGAGGAGAAAGAGATGACGAGCAGTATTTTAGCCATATGACTCTGTGTAGGGTGAATACAAAGTTTATTTGGATGCTCACTGTAGTCCATACAGAATTCTTTTTGCCTTCAGGATCACAGCTGACCAACCTATAAAAGCTTTTGTAGAAAGACTCTAATGTGAATCTTTTCCTGCATCTTTTCCTAGAATAAGCTTTCTGATTTGTTGGCTCCCATCTCAGAGCAGATCCAAGAAGTGATAACCTTTCGGGAGAAGAACCGAGGCAGCAAGTTGTTCAACCACCTGTCAGCTGTCAGCGAAAGTATCCAGGCCCTGGGTTGGGTGGCCATGGTGAGCAGAGCAGCTTTCGTGGGAGGGCAGGGACAGGATGAAAAAGATAAGGGGATAGGGCCGGGAAAGGCTCTGAGTAATTGACGGCTTCTCTTTCTCTAGGCTCCCAAGCCTGGTCCTTATGTGAAAGAAATGAACGATGCTGCCATGTTTTATACAAACCGAGTCCTCAAGGAGTACAAAGATGTGTAAGTCCAGCCATTCCTCAAAGGATAAAGGACAAATCCAGCTAGACACTTGCTAGAGTAGTGCTTTGGGGTTAAGGCTGCCCTTGACCACTGGGGCAGCCCAGGAGAGAGCGAGGGGAACATTGATGTGAGAGAGACATTGATTTGTTGCCTCCCATATGTGCTCTTACTATGGATTGAACCCACAATCTAGATAACCTAGGTCTGTGCCCTGAGCAGGGATCGAACCTGTAACATTTTGGTTTATGGCACAGGTGGCACACACAAGGCCTGTGAGCCAAATCCGGCCCTCCACCTTGTTTTATCCAGCCCAGCACCTTGTTTCTACCTGGTGGCAGTGCTGAGCTCTCACTTAACTGTTAAGGAGTAGTTACATTTATACAGTCCTGAAATTACATTCGGCCCTTTGAAGGCAACCGCAAGGCTGATGTAGTCCCTGGTAAAAATGGGTTTGACACCCCTGAACTAATGCCTTTTAATTAACCAGTTTAAATAAGGTTTTGTTCCTTTGTGGAGGATTTCCATCTATTCCAGTGGCAAAAGTTTGAGTAAGATTTACTAGAAATTACCCTGACTATTGATGTGGCCAGGTAAAGTGAGAGGAAGGTTACCTGGCCAGTCCAGGTATTAAGTAAGGGGAGTCACTGTGTGGAATAACTGTAGGTAGCTACTACTTAGCTGCATAGCTACCCAAACCCTCTCTTTCTTCAGTTCATCATCAGTCAACCAACATTTGTTGAGCAACTGCTGTCAGGGAGCCTTTATGTGTGTGAAGCATGTCGTAGAACACCAGGCACCTCCTTAATCCTTCTAGGAACCTGGAATTAAGCATCACGTGTTTTGATTATACCCATCACTTTACAGTTGAGAAAATTAGGACTTATGCTAAATAACCATAAAGTCTTCCAGCTCATGTATAAGAAGATAGGAGAATTGAACCATACTGCAGTACTATTTCTATCATTTAATGCTGATTATTTTCTCCTAAAGGAAATTTTTTGTTTTTATTTTTGAGGAGGGGCATATTTTGATGTAAGGCACTGTGCTGTAGCCTTGGGAGCCCTGGAGTTCCACAGTGATGCTTGAGAGAGCTCCTCTATGGCTTTGTGCACAGAGTGACTGCTTCTACCAGTTTTGTATATCAGGTTCTTCCTAAGGTTACTGTGAAAAACAGTTTGCTACTTAAAAGAGGAAGTTTGAAGAATACTGCTGTAAGAGAAAGAGATATGATCTGAAGTCCTTATCCTCAGGGACTTCGGTCTGATTAGGGAATAGCTTTAAACAAAAAGCTCAGCAATGACAGAAAAGCTGCTGTTGAGCATAGCCTAAGAAACTCCAGGGAGGGGGCTGTGAGCTCACAGATAGGAGGGTTCTGCAGTCATTATTGTAATGTGTCCTGACTGTTTGTGATGAATTCTTTCATTTTTCCAGGGATAAGAAGCATGTGGACTGGGTCAAAACTTACTTGAGTATATGGGCAGAGCTGCAGGCTTACATTAAAGAGTTCCATACCACCGGACTGGCCTGGAGCAAAACGGTCAGTGACTCCTCCCTTCCTTTTATCTGTCCAGAGCAGGGTCCACAGGCTTCTTCGAGTTTGGTACCACCAAGATCCAAGAGGAGGGTAGAAAGAGGGAGAGAAGGAAAGGGGAAAAAAAGAAAGCAAGGGTCAGAGAAGGTGTATTCATTTCTGTTCAATTTAAGTAAACATGGGTGAGGGATAGTGATTGGGCTGGAGGGGAGACAGATGAATGAGTCACATTATCCCAGCACTCTCGAAGCTTAAAAATACAGATACAAAACCTCAATACAAATCACCAAGCTAAATGCTGTAATAAAGATAGACTACAGAGTATGAGAAAGAAAGTGAATCTCACTGGGAGAAATTGTACTGAAGGGCTATACTCTGATCTGAGACTTTTCGCAAGTATAAGGCAATGAGAAATGGGAGAAATGGGGATACCAGCAAATAGTACAGCTTAAACAAAGTAAATGCAGGCTAAGTATAGATGTTAGTCATCTCTGGATAAAGAGAGCTAGTCAGACTTTTAGGAGAAAAAGCAGAGAAGGAAGGTAGGTTGAGACTTTTAGACTTTATAATAGGTGATAACTATCATAGATATTTGAGCAAGAAAGTGATAATGGTCAGATTTGTCTTTAAGAGAGTCTCAGTTTATAGGTTAGGGATAAGGACGCACGCTCAGACCATGGAAGTGCTCAGGGTGCTAAGAACCTCATAGAAAAGAATTGGCAGGAGATATAATCAAAAGATAAGAAAGATTTAATGAGATTGAGGGGGTTGAAAGACTCAGAAGATTGAATAGTCAAGCTTGGGTGCTAATGTCTGTCACTGAAATAGAGACAAGGGGGTGATTGCACAGGTAGCGGAAAGAGCAGGAGATGATGGACTGTCTCGGACTTGATGAGTCTGAGATACTGGTGACACACTTAAGTAGATTTTTAGAAGTATGGGTTTAGAGCTGGAATTAGAGGCCAAAGGAAAAATGCAGCGGTTGAAAAGAGCTGGGTTGGATCCTTGGGAAGTGGTGAGAAGGAGTAAAACCAAGCTTTATTGGATAGGGAGCTACACTGCCTACCCAGTGAACCTTGGACACATGCAGGACCCAATTAGAAATGGTACGGAGGGGAAGAGAGGATGACTCTGTTGTCTGCACTTATTTTTCCAGGGGCCTGTGGCAAAAGAACTGAGTGGATTGCCATCTGGACCCTCTGCTGGATCAGGTCCTCCTCCCCCTCCACCAGGCCCACCTCCCCCGCCAATGCCTACCAGTTCAGAGTCAGATGACACTGCTTCACGCTCAGCACTGTTTGCGCAGATTAATCAGGGAGAGAGCATCACACATGGTAGGTGAATGCTTTGGCAAGAAGAGTTGGTATAGTAAGTTGCTTGCTTGGATCAGACCTTACCAACTAGAGACTGGACAAGTCTATAACCAGAACTCTGGTCATGTATGGGATAAATAATTTGGGGTTTCGTATTACTTTAAGTTGACCAAAAGGACAGCAAAGTTGGCTTAAATGAAAATTGAAATTAGGAGATTGTAGATGGGGGAAGCTCTCCACCTCATAGGAGGTGTGTTATGCCAAGGCATGGTGTCAGCAGTTTTTCCCTAGAGCTTTTTGCATGTCACTGCATGGTCTGTTTGGGGTGTCGTTGTGTTGGGGGTTGACTTCCTCAGAGGACATAAAGTAGTCATGGAAAATTTGCGTAAGAATTACCTAATGTTGGTGTAGAGAAAATAGACACCCTTATATATAGCAGGTGGAAGTCTTACCTATGCAGCCTTCTTTTAGGGATTTACCTATAAAAATACCTAAAATAAAGAACAAGTTTTATAATATTTTTTATAGTTACTAAAAATGGTGTAACCTAAATATCCAACAGTAAGGAAATGGTTACCTGTAGTGTGTCCTCTTGGTGAAATACTGTGCTGCCATTAAGTCTCTTTCTGTAGTGAACCAAGCGGTGTTTAAGAAAGACCCAGAACTGGCAGAGCTAAAATCCACGCAGCGCTGGTTTATATAGTACGTTGGGCCGTGTTGGGGAGTAGGAGCAAGGACTTGGTCAGTCTGCTAAGGGTAGTAATGGAATCTTTCTCCTAAAATTACAAAAAAAATTTTTTTTTTAGAAACTAAATTACCATGAACATTTTTTATTAAAATGTTAACTGGTCAAACTAAATCGAACAGTGTGTGTGGCTATAACCAAGTAAAAAGCAGCTGTCAATGGAAAAAGTGATTAGAAGGAGAGTGTCAAGTGTTAACACTGATTTGGAGGGACAGTAGGTTAGCTGTGGGCAAGGATTTTTTGGTTTGTTTTTTTTTTTTACAAATTTTCTTTACTGTTACATGTTACCTTTTCTTCCTCTGTTGCTTTAAAAACTACATTATTTTTTTTTTTTTTTTTTAGTCCTCATCTGAGGACATGCTTAGTGATTTTTTGAGGGGGAGAGAGAGGGGAAAAAATCATCGATGTGAGAGAAAAACATCAACCAATTGCCTCTTGCTCGCTCTCTGACCCGGGACTGGACTGAACCTGCAACCATGTGCCCTGACTGGGAATCGAACCCGCGACCTTTTGGTTTACGGGACAGTGCTCCAACCAACTGAGTCCCATCAGCCAGGGCTACATCTTTTTTGAGTATATATTTGTTATGTGTCTTTCTAGATCTTTTTCTCTGCATTTACATACTCATCCTCCCCATACATCCATATATGCCATGTTTTATTTTTTTGAATGGAACTAAGTAAGTTAATCTTGGGGTAGAAGAGAAATTATAAAAGTGCTTCTGTAGTCCTGACTGGTGTGGTTCAGTTGATTGAGCACCAGCCTGCAAACCAAAAGGTTGCTGGTTCGATCCTGGTCAGGGCAAATGTCTGGGTTGCTGGCCAGGTCCCCAGTTGGGGGTGTGCAAGAAGCAACCCATCCATGTATCTCTCGCACATCAATGTTTCTATCCGTCTCTTTCTCCTTTCCTTCCCCTCTCTCTAAAAGTAAATAAATAAAATCTTTAAAAGAAAAGAAATTGCCTCATTAAAAAAAAGTGCTTCTCTAAAATTGGTTTTGAGAGAACATCTCAAAGGCTCTAGTTTTTGCTTTGACATTTTTGTTAAGGGATCAGTCTTACTTCTGATAGCAGAAGTTAGTTATTGCCTCAACCCAGAGCCCGGATAGGAAGGACAGAAACAAGGCAGCTCATTTTTCTTACAGCCCTGAAACATGTATCTGATGACATGAAGACTCACAAGAACCCTGCCCTGAAGACTCAGAGTGGTCCAGTACGAAGTGGCCCCAAACCATTCTCTGCACCTAAACCAGGAGTCAGCCCATCCCATAAACCAGCCACAAAGAAGGAGCCAGCTCTACTTGAACTGGAGGGCAAAAAGTGGAGAGTGGTGAGTTAGTTATGCCAGGACCAGGGAAACAAGGAGTGGACGAGGTTTCAACAGAGCACAGCCAAAGGAATGCAGCGTTCTGGCTTAGATTTCAAGAAGGAAAATTTGGGGTAAACTGTTCGGGGAGTGGTGTGTGCTTAGTGATGAGGTTGCTGAAAAGGGGTATCTCTTTAATAGGAAAATCAGGAGAATGTTTCCAACCTGGTGATTGATGACACAGAGCTGAAACAGGTGGCGTACATCTACAAGTGTGTTAACACGACATTGCAAATCAAGGGCAAAATTAACTCTATTACAGTAGGTAAGTTTTTGTTGTCCTAGGCAGGCTCTGTTTTAGAGCCTGAGTTCCTGAGATTCTTAAATATATTAACTTTTCTTTAAAGTTACACCATTGACTTGCTCCCTTTCTTCTCCTAGATAACTGTAAGAAACTCGGTCTGGTGTTTGATGATGTGGTGGGCATTGTGGAGATAATCAATAGTAGGGATGTCAAAGTTCAGGTAACTTGATATATCTTGGCTCCTTCCTTTGGTCCCTGAGGAATTGATTGAGAGAGACACAGCCGACCCACAGATGTTGCTGGGGTGGGAATCTGATTCTACAAAGTCTGTAAGCTGAGCTGCTTTGGATGTGGCAGGAGAGGAGTTGGCTCTCAGAGTGAGCTCTTTCCAGCACCCATCCCAGCCTGCCCTCAGTATCCAATATCTGCTGAGCACCTGTATGCTTTTCATGTAGTTGCTGAATCATGTGAAACAGTGAAAGCTTTTCCTGCAAATTACCATTGCTCTCCCCAGCTGCTAAGACTCAGTGTTCTTGGTGTTCTCTGCAGGTAATGGGTAAAGTGCCAACTATTTCCATCAACAAAACAGATGGCTGCCACGTTTACCTGAGCAAGAATTCCCTGGATTGTGAGATAGTCAGTGCCAAATCTTCTGAGATGAATGTCCTCATTCCTACAGAAGGCGGTGACTTTGTAAGTTTCCTGATCTTTTTAGTGTGATCTAAAAACAGAAGGGACTGAAGACTCCTTACATTAGACAAAGCTAGTTGATAGACATTCTGCACTGAGGGGTCAAACCCTGCCATGCACACTTCAAGCACAGGGAAGTGTGAGGCAGCCCCATGAAGCAGCGCTCCAGAGGGTGGTGTCTGCCTTTCTTAAGTTGAGCAGCTTCGGTAGTAGAAAGGAAAGGGATTGAGCCGTCGCACCCTGTTGAGTTGGTGCCACGAGGCCATACACATTCTGATCTCTGCCTCATAGCCTTAACGGTTTGCCCAAGATGACTGTTAAGTGAACAGTAGGGAACAGATTCAAACCTGCCTCTGCCTGGCTTTGGAGGCTTTGCTCTCACTCCTGCACTGCAGTGCTCCTTTGTTGTGTCAGTGCTAGGGGAGGTGGTCCTGGAAGGGCACCACTGCCAGTGACAGCCATGCTTTTTCAGATGGGTTCTGTTTCTCTCACTACATCCTGCCTGCTCTCAGAGCTTAATGGAAGCCAGCATTGGAAGGGAAGTCTAAGATCAAACCCCAACTCGAATTTTGTAGCTCAGACTTAAACGTTGTTTCTTTATTTGCAGAATGAGTTCCCTGTCCCTGAGCAGTTCAAGACCCTATGGAATGGGAAGAAATTGGTCACCACAGTGACAGAAATTGCTGGATAAGCGAAGTGCCACTGGGTTCTTTGCCCTCTCCCCTCACACCATGGGATAAATCTGTATCAAGACGGTTCTTTTCTAGATTTCCTCTACCTTTCTGCTCTTAAATTGCTTCTCTGCTTTGAGAAGCACAGCTACCTGCCTTCACTGAAATACCTCAGGCTGAGATGTGGGTGGGATAGCAGGTCAGTTGATCTTCTGCAGGAAGGCGCAGCTTTTCCACATCAGCTCAACCACACCGCAGTCCATTCTTAAGGAGCCGCAAACAGGACTGGTGTGTTTTAGCTTTCAGCCTTTGGGGATTATTCCAGCAATAAACAGTTTTGGGGCAAGAATAAAGCAGTCCCCAGAAATTAACAGCTCAGAAAGTTCACACAAATTAATCTTTCCCTAACAATGAGCATGAAGGTAACAAGCTGGTGTTTTTCCAGCTGGTTCTTCTAACCAGACTAATTTCTCACTGTTGACAACTGAGGCAAGGGTTGCACTGGACCAAAGGCTGAGGCTTGGCCATCCAGCATTCCAAGCAAAATTGTTTCCAAGTATTCATTTCACTCCGCATTCCATCCTGGCTCCGCCTGGACCTGAGACGGTAGGCTGTCCTGTACTGGCTGCTCTGGCAGTGCCCTGCACCCAGGCCAGTTAAAGGGGTCTTGGGCCCTTTCTTTCTCTGGGATCTGTGCCCAGCACATTCCTACAGAGATGACTTTAAAAGAAGAAAAAAAGGAAAAACACACCATTCTGAAGAATCTAGCATTCCTTCCTCCTTCCATGCTAGGTGCCTGTCATCCATCTTCACTGTCCCCTTTGCCTTGTCATGCTAAACAGCTTTTGGCTTCTGTCCAGGCACCTGAACAAAGGACTAAAATCTTTACTGCAGGCTGGTTTTAGGTTTTATGTAAGAATCTCGCACAGCATTGCAAATGTAAATTTCAGTTTCCCCCCCTAGGACAAACAGACCAAAATATGCAACTTTTTTTTTGGTGGGAAGAGAGATTGTCCTGTGACTTCTACCCATTTTCTGAGGCCTGTAGAAATAAACCTTTATGTACTTAAAGTTATACAGAAAATAGAATAAAATTAATACCAAACTTGTTTAGTAGTTACCTGTGATTGCTGTACAAAGATGTAAGAACACTGAAGACATGGCACCAAGGATAAGCCACTCTTTATTTCAGACATATACAGTTCTTTCCACATCCCTCCGCTTCTTGCTCGTAAGCCTCATCTTTAGTTGAAAAGTGAGGTTTGAGGGCAGTGTCGGACGAGGCATAAAAGGCAAACTTCACAGTACTAACGAGCTACTTCTCACGCACAGCTAGTCGTTTCCCCAAACTGGCATTCTACACTTCCAAAAAGTGATAGGTTTTCATAGGTGGGGGAGTGGGGGCTCAGATGTCTGCCTAAACAGTGTGGGGAATGGTAGATTATGGTTTTCTTTACCATAACAGGAGTTCTCAGAATCCTTAATATTCTGATATGGGTTGATCTCCAAGAGGAGAAAATGGGGAATGCAAGGTTCTCCAAGCTTTTTGAGCAAATAATCTTTTACACAGAACACATTAGAAACAAGTTTTAAGTGTACTGGTAAATATGACTTCTCCACTTTTCCTCCCATTCCCTGCTAATGCCCGTAACAGTGTGATCCAGATTACAGACAAGTCATGTAAGGACAAGTTAATCAATGATGGAATATAAAGAACCAGCTGCCCATTTTGCATTTGCATTTCTGCATTCTCTGCCACCCCCTCCCGCCCCAGTCTAAGTGAAGCAATATATACACTTCCTCCTTTAAGCAATCCAATTGGGTGTTACTTCTCTCCTTTTGTGACAGAGCAGCTAACTTATCACTACCCGAGGAGACAAGTGCTACTGAAGCAAGATGGTGGGCTAGCAGAATCTAACCATTGCTAAGATGCTACACAAGACTCCCTACTCAGAGAGGGGGGCAGCCTCAGATTATGCAGCAATACTTTCCACGCACTTGTTAAATCCCCACCAGCAAAACAGAGCGTCAGGCCTGGGTATCAGCCTTCTCTTGGCTTGAAATGTGGCTAGATTTTTGTGAAAGATGCCTGCCCTTAGAATCCATCACTGCTTTAGTCTGTTCAGTCTCTCCTGGGCCCGGGCACAGTGCTGGCACTGTCTTGAAGCAGACTGATTCCTAAGGGAGCATGACCACATCAAATGGTTGTAAAATAATCTCCGTGGTTATTAACTAATTAAACTTGCATTCAATACCATATGCTGATAGGATGAGGCAAAGGATAAGATTTGGATCTTAGATCTCTCTGAGCAGGGCATGTTAGATGACTAGAGAGAGGGGTTAGTTGCAAGCTGGATCGGAGCTCAGGCATGGGCATGAAGGGAACAGTCTTCACTGGTTTGTAAGCGCTGGGGCTCCCTGAGCTCTGGTGCAAATTGCAAAGGTTTCACTCAAGGAAGGGTATGATGTTCGCATAAAACCACTCTGCAGACAGTTGGAGGTGGTCCCCTTCTACAGCCAGGAATACTAGTTGTCCTGCATTGTCCATTTCTTTTAGTCCTAGGCGGTCCTGTGGAGAGGAAGGCCATAATTAATCAAAAGGCTTAATGAAAAGGTTTGAAGTAAAATAAATAGAATGTTAGCCTGAGATACAGTCTCAAAATGCAGTCTTCCCTGCGTATTAAAATTTAGGTGCACTGTCAAAAATGCCAAAAAGGAACCTTGTATTTTTTTTCCCCTAAGCAGATGAAGTTACTCTATAGAGTTTTACATTCTGCTCTCTGAAGTTTCCTAAAGCTTCTGGAGGGCAAAATGCCCTCCAAATGTCAGGTGGAATGACCCAAAGACAGGAGAGCATTAGCTTGATAACTTAAAACATCCAACCTTTAAATACCAACTCGGGACCCTTTCGTATCTTGCAGTTGGAAATACCACTTACCCATAGCCTATGTGCCACAGAACAAATGTGGTGGGAAGACGAGCAGTTAGAGGATGCTGGGTCAGTTCGCAGTCCATTATAATGAGGTTCTGAGTTGTAATTTCAGAAACAACAGACCCTAACTTCCTTTTTACCTCACCCTAGAGGGGCACCAAATGCAGGAGAAAAGCCAAGAGAGGAGACAGGCTTCTGAAATTTGAAGACATTCTAGTAGAAAGCAGTTGGATCAGACATGAGTAGCACTTGCGCATTTGGGGGGAGTGTCTCCCACATGAGGGGGTGAACTGCTGCAAGCTCTGCTTCAGAAACCACCTACTGCTAAAAAAAGTTACCTCTGGTCCCATTCACTCCTGCAGGAGGAGCTCTCCTTGTCGGTGCCTAATTTAAAAACAGAACTTCCACATCTATTAATGTTTTAAAGCCCGTCTGTTTTCATTATGCCTGGGGGCTTCTTGGATTTGATTCAGTCTACACCTCAGCACAGGAAGCCAATTCTAAACCTTTCTATCAGAAAAAAGGAGTTAGATGATGCCTTGGACCTGCTTACAAACCATGCGGTGCAGGTCCTTTGACCTTCAGGATGTAGATTTCCGTAAACCACCACCTAACAGACTAGTGCCAACAGCAGTCTCACCAGCCTCGCCCCTGTCAGACGGGGGCCAGATGCCTCATATGCACTTACTGCTCTGGAGTGTACAGGACAGGGTCTTGTCACCTCAAAACACAGTAGCTTCACGAGCTGGGAGCTGAAAAAGACAGCACCTGTCCCCACCCAGTTACCTCTGTGTACAGCGTGGTCTCCTGTAAGGGAATAGTTTCCTTGTCTTGGCCACTCCTGTAAAATCCAAACCACTGCAGGAAAGGAAGAAATATGCAGATTAGACGCACAGCACATAGCACCAAACTAATTTAAGACTGGCTGGTAGCTAAGGCTACCAACTACCAACAAACCATCGTGAGGGTGCAGTAAGGAGAAACAGGGTGAGTCATCTCTTTTTTAAGGGTAGATCTTGAGAGATGAGTTAATCTTTCCAAAGAGCTTTCCAATTTCCCCAAAATTCTGCTTCCTATAATTATGGAGCAGCTACCCTCTGAAAATCCTGTGCTGAACTCTAGACTTTCAGAGATGAACACACATGGCCACTAGTCTCGTAAGGCACAGAAACAACGAATTGTTCAGCAGGAGGTCCACAAACGTTTCTGTAAAGACCAGATACAAAATATTTTCAGCTTGAAGAGTCCCATGGTTGCAACCACTCAATGCTGCCATTGTAATGCAAAAGCAGCCGCAGACAATATTTTTAAAAACTCAAGTGTGGCCATGTTCCAATGGGATTTTCAAGTCATCAAATTATTCATCAAAAAAAAAAAATGCAACCATTTAAAAATGTAGAAACTATTTTTAGTTCCTGGCCATATGAAAGCAGGTGGCAGGCTGGATTTGGGTCGCAGGCCGTGGTTTGCTGGTCCCACCCAGGTGGTCGGTCTGACGTGATGTGATGGGTACTATAATAGAGGCCGATTGATTCTAGAAAAGGGAGCAAATTCTACCTGAAATAGGATGGGATCCATAATAGAGGAAGTGATCTGAGTTTGGCCTTAAAAGGTGAATAGAAGTTTGTCAGGTGGAGAAGCCCAGGGAAGGGCATTCTAAGAGACTTAGAAACTTGAACAAAGGTAGGCAAGAGAAAGAGCATATGCCAGGGTTGGGGCACTTCAAGTAGTACATTATGGCTTGATCAGAGAGCATGAAGTGGGTAGTGAAGGGAGATTAGGCTGGAGAAACAGGTTGAAGCCAGGTCAATAGACCCTCAGTGTCAACCTTAGGGATTTCTAGACTTTGGGCTGGTGGCTCTGAACTTTTTGTTGGGTCATAGGTCTCTGAAAATCTGATAAAAAAAATCATAGACCCTTTCTCAGAGAATGCAACTGTATCATTTTGCATGCAATTCTGAGTGGGGGGCGGTTTACAACCCTCAGTGTCCCACTTACAGACCTCAGGTGGAGAACCCCTGCACTACACAAAAGTTGGTGGAAGGGACTAAGATGTTTTCCCCAACAGGTAGCTGTATTTTAATGTCACTTACTCTTACGGTCTCCTGGCATGCCGTGGCCTGCCCAAGCAATGTCTCACCTCAGAATCCACAGGGTCCACAATGGAGTCATTGAGGAACTTCACCATCACAAACTTCTTCAGGGCCATCAGGTTTTTCTTGTAGGACTCATTAACACCCTGGAGGGAAAGCCCAGCAGCATCTCAGAGACATCACCCTCAAGTTCCAGGAGGGGAAATGAAGCCTTCCAGTGCTCTGGTCTCCCTGACCCCAGACCACCATGCTTTCTCCCCCATGATACGGGCTGCTATTTCAGCTTCCTGCCCAGAATATACTTTGTACAGCCTCTTCTTGCCACCCTAGCTGACTGGCATGTTCCCACTAACCTAGGTGCCACCCTTAATCTGTCACTGCACTCCACCGGTATCCATGATACAGGTTAAAGACATCTAGACAGAGAGAGCCATGGCAAAATAAGCTGCAATTTCTGAGTGGATTTGTTATACTATTGTTTTTTACCCCTTTCAAAAAAAAATTGTTAAGAAACCTCTAGATAAATACAACATAAACTGAGCCATCTAGTCTACGAGAATCTCCCAAATGATGCTTGTGTTTGGGACACATAGTTCCCTTTGCAGTTTCTCTGCTAAGTCAATCTCTTTTCTGAGAAAATCTGGCCCAAAAGTGACCCACCAAGGTGGCTTCCCTCAGTAAGAAGGCGGCTGTGAAATTCCACACAAGCCAGTCAGCAACCCACTGAGCTGACCATGCTTTAACACTAGGAAAGGGAAAGGACCTAAGGGGAGAGCCAAAGGGATTGCAACCTCCCTAAAAGGAACTGAATCTCAGAAGCACTGGCTCCCCCGCCAAAAAAACACTGTTTCCTAGGTTCTGCGCGGGATATTTTGGGCAAACAGTCACTGCTGATCTTTTGATAAATGCCCCAAATAGAAAAATGAAAGCATAACTACGGTAGCCCGGGTGGGGTGCGTACTCTCTCCTGATTAATATCCGCCAAGAAGATGCTGTGGTTGCGGTACATGTCCTCGTTTATGGGGTCGTGCCAGTATTCCGCTTGCACCAGGCTGCAGAAAGGAAAAGGAATCAGGGTGACCCAGCTGCGTATCAGCATGCCCCTGGGCACAGGTCACCAAGGGACTTCAAAAGGACAAAGACCAAGAGCCTTCAAATCCCAGGCCTTGCCTTCCCGTAGTGAAGACAAGATTTCCACCTGCCAAACAGTTCCTTACCTAGACACCCGAGACGAGGATGTGCTACTTAACACATTAAAGTGCTGAAGCTTAAGGAAAGGACTCAGCAGTATGGCTCTCCTGTGGCCGTGAGCTTTCTCACACTTCTGCTTCCAGGTCACAATGGCACGTGCTGTCCTTCCTTCACCCTCCTTTCCTCCTACTCATCCTGCAAGCCTCAGCTCAAATCCAGGCACCTCTGCCCACTCTTCGCCCATCTACCTCCTCTTCATCTCTCTCTCCACCCCCCTTGCCATCTTCAGATTGGGATGGAGGTCTAACCTTCTGATCACCAAGCATTTATCATACTACTGAATGATGACACCAGTTTTCAGGATACTAGTAAATGTCATGTGATTTTAAAGGACAAGAGGCAGATATTTGTCATGATACTATTATTTTAGACACAGGTCAGCAGTTCTCCTCACATTTTTTTACTTTGCGGTCTGTCTCCACTTCCCCTTCCCTCCCGTCCTGCTCTCCCCCACCAAACCTAACATCTCTACCATAAACCCTCCCAGCAGCTCGTGCCCACCTAGTTCCTGCATCTCCTGCAGTTCCATGCCATCCAGCTGAGCATGGACCTAATGGGACAAGTCCTCTGGGGAAAGGGAGGAATTAGAACATGGGTGGGACTCTATCCCAGTTTGTCAGGAAAAGAAATCAAAATTTCTACAACGGGAGCCCTCAGCCAGGGTGGAGGAGCTGCCCAGAGGTGGTGGTCCTGAAAGTGCCACTCAGCAGGGCAGGGTGGCACTGAAACCCGCTGGGACCTGCTACATCAGATGATGGCAGCTCCAGCAGCAGATAGGACTGAGCTTAAAGGTGGCAGCTGCGGGACTGTAAGCGGTCAGAGTGACATTCTATAATCTGTGTATATATGCTCTTGAAAGCTTGTAAATGTTTAGTTTCCCCAATTTAAAAAAATGTAATGAACTCTGAACATTTATGAAACACTGGTATTAGTAGTGGTCTTATCATTTTGTTCTAGCATTGCTACCACTTACCGTGTGAGACACTGGTCCCTGCCTCTCCCCTCCAAGACCGACAGGGCCTCAGCAGTGACTGCCTGGCAGGGGTGGAGGCTCGGCAGGAAGGGTTGCCGGAGGCAACAGGATGACAGAAGTAGGCCCGGCAGCAAAGGAGGGGTAGGGTTTAGGGACGTGACAGGGGTGTAGTTAGAAGAACAGGGGAGGAAAGGCCTCCGGAGTGGATGGTCAAGTGTCAAATGCTGAGAAATGATGAGCACTGAGTACACACAGGTGGCCAAGCAAGTTTCTTCAGAAAATGTAAGTGAAATAATACAAAGGTCTTTGGATCTTGCCAGGCCAGGTTCTGGTGACTCAGGATGGCAGTGGGGCATCCTAATGGCTAAGGATAAAAGCAGGAATGAAGAAGGTAGTCATAGGTCACCTTTTCGTGTGAAAAGAAAACAGCTAAGAAGGGGCAACAGGAAGAAATGAAAGACATTTTGCTTTGTAAGGAGCCTGGTGCCCATGGGACAGCCAAGGGGAAGGACAGGAGGATGAGCAGAAGCTGGAAGTGCTGCAGCAGGTGGGGAGGTTGCGGGGGGAAGGCCCTTCAGGAGGTGGACGGAGAAGAAACATGGGTTTGTACTATTACCTCCTTTTTGCCACTGAGGGGCCAGGTTCAGAAAGGTGAAGTAAGTCTCCCAAGGCTACACAGTCAGCACTAGAAAAGGCAAGATGCGAGCCTAAATCTGTCTGAGGTGACGCTCCTTCCAGGGAAGCATGTGGAGAGGCAGGAAAGGAGAACTCCCAAGCCAGAACTTCCCAACCACAGGCCATCCTTGGTAAGACAAGCCTCCACCTGAGGCTCTAGCCATCGTGGCTTAGAGATAATAATAGTAACACACAGAACTCACCATATACCAGGCTTCTTCTAAGCATTTTATATATGTTAACCTTAACCTATTTAATCCTTACAAGAATTCCACAAATTCCTCATGTTTACAAATGAGGCAACCATATTCAGAGTGACTGACTAAGTAGCTTGCCCAAGGTCAAAGTGTTAGTAGCAATGGAGCCAGAACACATGAGGGGAAAACTGGGCTTTTCAACACGCAATGTGCTCTGAGAGTTGTTTGTTACAATGAGAAACCGGAAACGATGAAACGTTTGCGACATGGAATCAATCGACTGTGAAGTCATATGATAAAGTGCCACACAGCAGTGAAGACCAGTCAGCTTCATGTGCACGTATAACATGTGTAGATCTCAGAGACATAGTATTGAGTGAAAAAAATCATTTGTAGAGTGAAATGTACAATATCTGTTACATAAAATCTTAAATCTACAATATAACATCATGTACTAACTGATTATGGATAGAGATGTACCATATATAATATAAAAATGTTTAATAAAAGGCTAGATTCTGATTTCTTGACAGAGGTTGTCACTGTGGAGGGAGGGGCGAGAACGGGACCTGGGAGAGATATGCAGAAAAATTCAATTTTATCTGAATGTTTCTGTTCTTAAAAATAGCTGAGGCAAATACGACGACAAAAGTAGTTTGTTGCTTTGCTCTCCACACTTTGATGAACAGCTGAAAAGTGTGTGAGGGAGCTTGATGGTGGCCTCAGTATTTCCAGGAAAAAGTATGGCCAGTTGTGGGCAACGTGGGGCAACTGAAGAAAAGCACTTTGAGAGCCATGGACCAAGGAGAGGGCAAGTTGGAGAGCAGAGCTGGCACAGGGGAAGACGAGAGGCCAAGGCCAGGGTGACCCTGGGGGTGGGGATGGCAGGGAGGAATGAGGAAGGAGAAATCAGGAAGGGCTGCCAGTATCTCAGAGGGGAACTAGAGGGCGGATTTCACAGTCAGAGGGCGAGGGGGTTACTACACTTACATTACGCATTGTCCCCTCTGCACCTGGCCAGGGCCTGGTGCTTGAAAATCCTTCCTCACTGCTTACTCCAGGTATCAGGATATCAAACTGACTTTGCTATGGTTAAATTATCTGAACAGTGTAGAAGACATCTTCTGGGATCTCTGCCTAAATTAAAACCATTCTCCCTGGTGTGGAAATTGCACCCCTCCTGCTCCCTCCTACCAGTTACAGGGGTGGGTATGGTTGGCCACAGCTACTGAGAACACGCAGGAACCTGACCTGAGCTGGGGCATGGTCCCTTTCCTAAGAATTTGAATTGCAACACAGAGTGTCTAGCCTCAGACCTAGACAATTTCCTAAACAAGCTGGGCCAGGCCACCTCTCACCACAGCGGGAGAGGCTGGTCTGCATGGAGAGAAAAAAGAGCCAGTCTCTGACCAGAGTGGCTCAGTGGGTTGGGTATTGCCCCACAAAGTGAAAAACTGCAGGTTCAATTCCCCGTCAGGGCACACGCCTGGGTTGTGGGTTCAGTCCTCTGTTTGCGGTGTGTACAAAAACAACTGATTGATGTTTCTCTCTCACATCAATGTTTCTCACCTTTTTCTTCCTCCCTTCCCCTCTCTCTAAAAATAAAAAAAAATAAAACCTTTAAAAATAACAATAAAGTGTAAAGAGGCCACATACATCCATGAGAACAAGGAGTATGTAGGACATAAATGCAGTGGTTTGAGCTCCTTGAGAGGAAAGATGGAAAAAGTATCTGTTTCCTTCACTGACCATCAGGTGGCACTGTTGACCTAAGACACTTTGTGACTAAGTATAGCAAATGGAAGAAAAGGAGATTGTTTTTCTCTATTTGAGTCAGTCACAAGGTTATATCTTGGAAAATGGCTTCAAGGAAGTGTTGTACTGAAAAGCTATTATTAGAAAAAAATGCCACACTTGGAAAACCTGTAGGACAGACACTATAACTATGCTAGCTGATCCCAAATCTGTTACCACCTAGAATACTCTAGACCTACTGAATCTGAATTTCTAGGAATGGAGCCCTAGAATCCATTTTTAATGAATTTTCCAAGGGGTTCTGATGTATATTTTAGTTTAGAAACAAGTGAACAAGAACACATTCCAAAAGAGAGAGAGAAAAAATAAATATCCAAACACATCTGAGGAGTCGGGGACACCGATGGAGGACACTGACCCCGTGCTGCTGACAACAGAAAGAATCTCTCCTCCAATGTTAGCAGTAATTCCTGAGCTTGGTGCTCTCTTCAGGCTTTTTGACTGTTTGTTTTTAAGATGAACATCTACTCTGTTAGAATTACATTCTTCCCGTATAGAAAAATGCCCTCCCTTTCTTTTTATTTTTTAAAGATTTTATTTACTTAGAGAGGGGAGAAGGGAAGGAGATAGAGAGGGAGAGAAACATCAGTGTGAGAGAGAAACATGGATCGGTTGCCTCTCATACGTGCACCGACCAGGGACCAAACCCGCATGCAACCCAGGCGTGTGTCCTGACCGGGAATGGAACCAGCAGAGACCTTTCACTTTGTGGAACGATGCCCATCTGACTGAGCCACACCGGTCAGGGCAGCCCTCCCTTTCTTTTTAAAATTAATATTAAAGCAGTTTTAGGTTTACAGTAAAACTGAGCAGATAGTACAGAGGTATTTAGGAAAACAATCTCATTTGAACATCGCCAGGAATCACTCTTAGCATGAAAGTCAGCACGGTAGTTTCACGCAGTGACAGCTGCGTCCTTTTCGGCGAACCATACGTACCGTTCCTGAATAGCTTTCTTGTAAGCCCCAGCATTCAGTGTTTTTCTGATCAAGTCACAGATGTGAGAGCTCTCTCCTGGGCACCGAGGGAGTCCAAAAACACCTAGAGTAGCAGAAGACCATTATCCATTCCTTCAGTAGTTATGTATTGAATATCTACTATGTACAAGGCACTATGAGAAACAACAGAAAAGAAACCACCTTAACACGGCTATCATTCATGTATTCTTCGAGAAAATAATGTATTTAGTATTAGTGCTGTAACTGGCTACCTCCTGATACTCCCACACTCTCTTCTGCCTAAGGACCTTTGCACCTGCTCCTCCCTGGAGGATGTGCAGGCACACCTCAGACACACTGCAGGTTCGGCTCCAGACCACTGCAATAAAGCGAGTACCACAATGAGCCATGAAAACTTTTTGGTGTCCAAGTGCATAGAAGTTATGTTTACACTATATTGTAGTCTACTAAGTGTGCGACAGTCTCAGGTCCAAGAACATAATGCACCTGCCTTAATGAAAAAATACTTTATTGCTAAAAAATGTTCACCATCATCTGGAACTTCAGTGAGCTGTAATCTTTTTGCTGATGGAGGGTCTCCCCAGATGTTGGTGAAAATGCAGTATTTGCCGAGCACAATAAACGAAGTACAATAAAAGAAGGTAAGCGCGTAGTTCTCTTGCTGCTTCCACTGCTGGACTCACTTGCATCTCAGAGGTCTCAGCTTGGAGAAGGCCCGTCTTGACTACCCTGACTCAAGTAGCATCCAACCCCATTTCCTTTCCCTCTCCCAGTTACGCTTTCACCCTCGCTATCCTCCTCAGTAACATTTCCATAGTTCCAAACACATACGGACAATAACTAATTGAACCCTCAAAATTGCCCTGTGGGGTAGAAATCATTATTTGCTCCATATTACAGATATGTTTAAAACGGAGAGGTTCAACGTCCAAGGTTAGACAGGAAGTGGTATGACCAGATGAACACAGGCTGTCCTCGCTCCAGAGCCCACACCTTTAACCAGCACGACCCCAATTCTCTCTGCCAAGTGGTAACTCGTTTCTTTCTTTATCTTGGTTACCACGGACTGTGTTTTATTTGTTTCATGTCTGTTCTTGCTCGCCTCCCCAACTAGAACGGAAGTTTCATGAAAGCAGGGACCTTGCCTGTCTTGCTTAAAGGTTTCCAATAAATATTTTTTTAATGAATAAGTGATAAAGGTGTTTTTACCAATTTGCACTTGCATAATACTTGCACTTTTAGAAATTATTTATCTACCTATTCATTTCATCCTCTGAAAAATTCCCTCAAGAAGAGCAGGGCCTTATTTTAGTTTCCCTCATCTGTGGAAGGGACACATGATACCAAATTACCTGCCCATCAGTCATAGTTAACTGGGTGAACCCAGTTTCCTGATTATAAGGAGAATCCTTCTGCCCCTACACTGTACCACCTAATAGCTATACTTACGAGGACAGAGATAAAGTTCTATTCCAAAGACATATCCTTCTCTAAAGTCTGAAATTCTGTCTAAATAGAAAACCTATTTTTCGTTGAAGGATTTAGTCACTATTGTTCATTTTACAGACAAAAAAAAGCTTAGACATCATTCTTTGCCTAAGCCTAAATTCAACAGACATCACCAATGTCAGAAAAAAGAAAAGGTTGTTAGACTTTCCTAATTCCTTAACCTGACCACATGCTATGCAGCTGCAACAATTTCACCTCCAGGGAGTCGTGTCATTTAAACTGGAGAAGTCCATGGCAACCTAACAATTCACCTGTGTTCAGGCCGATGAAACCCTAAGTCTCTTCCTGCTTCTTTGGGAATGCTGGCTAGTTTGTTAGAAGCTGGGAAAACAGAATTTTGCGAGGATGGCTGACTTTTTGTACAAGTAGAGCTGCTAGAATTTTTTTTTTTTAAATCAGGTGGTCATGTGGGTTAGAACACAGAAAAAAGGAGGCAAAGAGGCCAAAGTTACCTTGATGTTGTCCCCCAACTGAGATCAGATTGACCATGGGAGGTGAGGGACATCTCTGAGCCACTGCCCTCCTAAGGGGGGAAAAGGATTATCAGCTGTCAGGTGGAAATGTATCACCAACAACCAACTTCCCAGATTAAGATACTTAATTCTCTGTAGTTCCCCAAGGCCACAGTTTCAGGATTTTCCTTTGATATGACCAAACACAAATCTTTATTCTTTCCTAAAAAACAAGTTCCATAGCCCCGGCCGGTGTGGCTCAATTGGTTGGAGCATTGTCCCGTAACCCAAAGACTGAGCACTCGATCTCCAGTTGGTGGACGTGCCTGGGTTGCGGGTTTGTTCCCCAGTCCGGGTGCATACAATCCCAGTCCAGGTACAACGCTTTTCTCTCACATCAATGTTTCTTTTTCTCCTTTCCTGCCTCTTTAAAAGCAATGAAAAAATGTCTCCAGGTAAGGATAAAAAAGAAAGAAAAGAAGTTCTATAAAGGTTCTTTATGGAAACATTTCAGAATAGTTTCCAGGTGGCTCTCTCTAAGGAACACGCCGGCACCTCTCCCCAGCCCCTGCCCCCAAGTGGGTTTTCCTTCTCTCTCTTTCTCCTAAGCTCCAAGGGCCCAGCTTTTGCCTCTGGAACTTGTTACCTGAGCACATTTCTTTTACAGCTCACTTCCACCTCTGACTTTCTAAATATACTTATAGTTTGAAAAAAAAAGAAGAAGATAGGTAAAGATCCAAAAAGAACTCGAGGAGCCCTAGTGGGTGTGGCTCAGATGGTTGCAGAGTCAACCCATAAGCCAAAAGGTCACAGGTTCGATTCCTGGTCAGGGCTCATGCCTAGGTTGTGGGTTTGGTTCTAGGTAGGGGCGTGTATAAGAGGCAATGGATCGATGTTTCTCTCCTTCTCTCTCTTCCTCCCTTTCCCTCTCTCTGAAATCAATAAGCATGTCCTTGGGTGAGGATGGAAAAAAAAAGAATCAGAGGAGTGGACCTATCTGAGGAAGAGAAAAAGAAATCAGTTCCATGCAATTAGTATAACAGAAAAGAACTCACAGAAACTGGCCTCCCTGGGAGAATCCCATAGCATTGTAGCCTTGCTGCAACTTAGGGTCCTTAGCAAGAATCTGACACACTGTTGTTACTTGGGTATTGACATTCAAGAAGAAGCTGTTTTCCACATCCTAAAAGAGGAGCCGCACAGAAGTCAAAAGATGGCACTGAAACCAAACACCGGCGTCTTCTCTGAGAGGTAAACTTGTTTAGGTTGGTGTCCTCGCATAAGCCACTCAAGAGTTAAAGTGCCATTGCGTGATTTGCTGCTTAAAATACAAGGTAAAGCATTTTTATGGTACATTCCATGACATTAGTCAGCAAACCTTCAAAGGAACAGAGCTATAAAAAGTGCCTTACCTCCATCAGGGTCTTCCCAACCTCTAGAGATAAGACGTAAATTCCAGGTATTTTCTGCTCAACCATTTTTTTGATAGCACCCATGCTTAAGGGATTACAACAGCTGTCTCCTAGACAACAAAGACAACAAAAGCTCCTGAATCAAAACATTATTTTTTTAAAACTTCTGTGCTTCAAAGGGCATTATCAAGAATGTGGTAAGACAACATATAGCATGGGAGAAAATACTTGCAAAACATATATCTGATGAAGGTTTAATATCCAGAATATACAAAGAACTCTTACAACTCAATGACATGAAGAAGCCTATTAAAAATGGAAAAAAGGTCTTCAACAGATGTATCTCTAAAGACAGTACACAAATGGCCCAGAAGCATGTGAAAAGATGTTGAACATCACTGGTCACTCGGGAAATGTAAATCAAAACTACAAGGAGAGCCCCGGTCAGGTAGCTCAGTTGGTTAGAGTGCGGTCCGGATATGCCAAGGTTGCAGGTTCAATCCCAGGTCAGGGCATGTACAAGAATCAACCAATGAATGCATAAATAGTGGAACAAATATATATATATATATATATATCAATGTTTCTTTCTCTCTCCCCCTTCCTCTCTTCCTAAAATCAATAAATAAAAGTTAAAAAAAACTACAATGAGATACCACTTCACACCTACTAGGATGGCTTTAATAAATAGTTTATTAGTTAAGTTTAAAAAAAGAAAATAACAAGTATTGGCAGGATATGGAGAAATAGGAACCCTTGTACACGGCTGGTGGAAATGCAATATGATGGAGCCATTGTGAAAACAGGTTGGTAGTTCCTCAAAAAGTTAAATATACGGTTATCATATGACCCAGTCATTTCACTTCCAGATATGAGGACTTTCCAGAAGGTATCCAGCCATGTAATATGAAAAATAGAAACATTTATTGAATAAGACACAAGAAACACTGTACGTAGGAAAATAACGCCTCAGTCCCCTTCAAAGTAGGCAGGCTGGGACCTCACACGGTTCTCCCAATCGTCATCAGCTGCCCCGTCGTATTTTCTTGAATCTCACTGATGGTCTGAAATCTCTTTCCTTAGTTTTGGGAAAAGCCAGAAGTCACAGGGTGCCAAATCTGGACTGTAAGGGGACTGAGTCACCTGGTTAATTTGATGTTTAGCCAAAGAACTCCGCACGAGATATGATACATGAGAGGGCGTGTTGTTGTGATGAAGCTGCTAATGACCAGTTGCCCATAGCCGCGGCCTTCTGAATCATCCGAATAGTTTCCACAGATGAATGTTCAAGCTTAATGCAAAATCTGATGCAGATCCATTGCTCTACTCTCTCAGACACTTTGAGTGCCATGGCCACACAGTGCACATGCTCACTCAATGGCGTCTACCACCCCCACTGACTAGTACAGTCAAGCCATCACTGTTCACACGTGCACATTCCAGTCCACTCTCCTTGGCTGCCAGGTCACATCGATGTCGAGCAAACCGTTCTCTTTGTATTAGCAACAGCTGGTCTTTTTCCAGACAGACCTTTTCTACCCAAGAGAAAAAAACATATGTCCATACAGAAATGTGTACATGAATATTTATGACTGTGTTATTTTTAAGTCCAAAGGTAGAAATGACCCAAATGTCCATCAGTGAATGAATGGATAAACAAATTGTCATCTATACTGGTATATGTACAACAGAAGAGTACTTAACCCTAAAAAGGAATGAAGTACAGACACATGCGGATGAACCTAGAAAACACTGTGAGTGAAATCAGCCAGACACCAAAGGTCACGTATGGTACGATTCCTTTTATATAATATACCCAGAACAGACAAACCCATACAGACAGAAAGTAGAGTGAACATTTTCAGGGGGTTGTGGCGGACAGGGAATGTAGAATGATTATTTAATGGGTACAGGTATTTTCTGGGGTGATTAAAAAAAAAGTTTTGAAACTAGAGAGAAGTGGACCTGGCCGAGTGGCTCAGTTGGTTGGAGCGTCGTCCCGCACACCGAAAGGTTGCAGGTTCAATCCCAGATCAGGGCACATACCTAGGTTGCAGGTTTGTTCCCCAGTCAGGCACGTAAACCGATCCGTGTTTCTCTCCCCGCCTCCCTTTCTGCCTAAAATCAGTAAACATACCCTCGGGTGAAGATTAAAAAAAAAACCGGAGGAAAGTGGTGGTTGTACACTACAAATACACGAAGTGCCACTGAATTATATACTTTATTATAGTTAATTGTAAGCTACATGCATTTCACCTCAATAAAAAAACACTTTTTTGCTTAGCTCACATTCATCAAGCTATAAACTTCAAAAGCCCATATAATGTAATTGGGACACCAAATTTACAAATAAAAAATAAGCAGAGGTGCAAATTCTCCCCCTTATAATCAGGAACATTTTGGGTTAACGGACTCAACTGTGCTTTGGAACTGAATTTCTCTTCAAGGCAAGAATAAAGTTAAGACAGGCGAAGCACCTAGGACACAAAATTTAAGGTTCACTCTCAGGTTCATGCAAGTGCTGACCATGAACTTGTATGCACTAGAGAGTGAGCGCTTCTTTAAATCTTATACTCCAGGGCAGTGGATTTTCAACCAGTATGCTGAGGCAGGCATACTCGTGTGCCACAAGAATTTTTAAAACACGCAATACCTGACTATTTAGTCAGGGTCACTGACCTCTTTTCCCTTAGATTGTCAAATTTAAAAATGACAACAGCCAACACAACAATAGCTGTGCAGTGTGAATGAATCAAAATTATACCTTTTTGGGGGGGTCAAATCGGCAAAAAGTGTATTTTTTGATGTGTCACAGAATTTTAGTAATTAAGTAATTACTAAACTAAATTTAGTAATTTAGTTTGTGTGTGCCACGCGATGAAAAATGTTGGTAACCTGTGCTCTATAGGAGCTTCCTTGTTTCACCCAAGGCCCAGCTCTGTTTCTTTTCCTGTTTGAAGGAACAGAACTAAGAATGGGAAGCAAAGTGACTGGCCACTGAATGGGAGAAGTAGGCTGAGAGGAAGCTTGAGAAGCAGTTTTTAAAGAAGAAACAGCTAAGAACTACAGCATCTTCGATATTTCTCCTAAAACCATTCACCGCACTGAACTGTAACTCTTGGTTACTTCCTGGCTCCAGATGGGCTGAGGGCTCTGGGGGCGGGGCATGGAGCCCCTTGTGTTCTTGTTTAACTGCTCCGTGGCAGCCCCTCACCGGGCCCAAAGTCCTGAAAGAACTAACCATATTTCTTGACTCCAATTCCCCTCTGAACACTTTCCTATAACCCATTCCATTAAGGCTCTCCCTCTCACCATTTTGTTGAGGTCTTTAGTGATCTTCATATTGCTAAATTCAATAACCAATTCTCTGCCCTTATTTTACTTGACCTGTCGACAACATTCCATAGAGGGGATTACCCCCTTCCTTTTAAAACATTTTTACCTGTTCCCTAGGATATTGTATTCTCCTGACTTTCCTCCACCTCCCTGGTGGTTCCATCACTGTTTCCTTTGCTCTTTCCTGCAGCATCCCCCTCAACCTCCACACCCGGGGAGTGCCTCAGGGCTCCATCCTCAGATCTCTTTCCTCTTTTGTGGGGAGATAACCCGCCCTAGGTTATCTCCTCCAGTCTCATGGCTTTGTATACCAGCTATGTGCTGAAGGCTTTAAATCTCTGGCCTTTGTCTCTCTCCTAGACTCCACACTCCAAATGCCTCTACGTCTCCTGGATGTCTAACAAGCATTTCAAATTTAGTAAGTTCAAAAGCAGACCCTTGATCTTCTCCCCATCCCAAATGTGCTCCCCTACAGACTTCTCCACTTTGGTAAAATGACAACTTCATCCTTCTAGTTGTTCAGGCCAAACCTCCGGGAGTCATCCTTGATTCCCTTCTTTCTCACTTACCCTGCACCTCATCTGTCAGCAAATCCCATTGGTTCCACTCTCAGAATATTCCAAACTTTGACCACTTCTCCCTATTACTATACTGTTTCAAGCCATCGTCATCTCTAGTTTAAATTACTGTAATAGCTTCTCAACTTGTCTCCCTGCAAACGTCCATGACCTCCACAATCTATTACCAACTACAATGATCCTTTTAAAAGGTGAGTTAAGATCATGTCACTCATCTCAACTCTCCCCTCCACAGGCTTCCCATCTCATTCCAGCCAAAGTCCCTACAGCAGCCTTAGTAGGCCTAAAGACACTTGCAGCCCCCATCCCCCACCCCCTGACCTACCCCTATATTCTTCTCCTTGCTCACTCTGCTCCCACCACACTGACCTGGATATAGTTTCCTTTTCCCTTATTTAAAAAAGATTTCATTTATTTATTTTTAGAGAGCAGGGAAGGAGGGAAGAAAGAGAGGAAAAGAAATATCCACGTGAGAAAGAAACATTGGTCAGTTGCCTTCGCGTACTCCCCAACCCGAAACCCAGGCGTGTGCCCTGACCAGGAATGAACTGACGACCGTTTGTTTTATGATGACACCCAACCGGGTCATGTTGGTTAGGGTGAATGTACTTTCTTAAACATGCCAGACATACATACTTCTGCCTCAGGGCCTTTGCATTTGCTGTTCCTTCTACCAGACAGCCACATGGCATCTTCCTTGTCCGCTTCAGGTCTTTGCTCAGACGTCACTTTCTCAGTGAATCCTTTCCTGATCTTGCTTTATAAAGTTGCAAGCCTCCATCTTCAGTTTCTATACCCTTCTCTGTTTTACTTTTTTCCATCGCACTTATCACCATTTGACATACTGTATGTTTTACTTACTCATTTCTTTATAGTCTGTCTCTCCCATCGGAATGTAAGTTCCAAAAGAGCAAAGAATTTAGTCTGTTGTGCTCACTACCGTATCCTCAGCATCTATAGATGCACAATAAATATGTGTTAAATGTATAAATGAACTATAGATGCCTAACAAATCTCTGTTCAATGTGTGAATGAATAAAAGGATGGATGCCTGGGTCACGCAGCGGCAGCCCAGCTCCCTCGGAGAGCAAGTGCCAGCATCCTGACGCCACTGCTCCGAGGATTACACAAACTCAGCACGTAAAACCCGAACGCAGTGCAATGTACAGGTCTCTGGGAGCGCTCAGCACAAGGACGGATCCTTGCCCTTCTCCCTTCCCAATGCAGAGCAGCCCCCAGATCCTAACATCCGACCCTCCGGCTGCTGTGTGACCACTGTCCTCGCCCTTCGCCCTCGCACTTTGCAGACGCGAATCCAGGCTGAAAGAGAGAAAGAGTCTAAACCCTTTGGATCCTCCTCTCGCTCACTCACCCATCCCGTGCCAGATCACCAGCGGCAGCGGCGCGGGCGGGTCGAGGTGCCCCAGCCTCAGGGCAGCGCAGGACGGCAGCAGGAGAGCAACAGCCAAGAACCACAACGAGCTGGGCGACGCCATCTTGGCTCAACTACGTGAGCGCGCTCCCGCGCCGGTGTCTGGCGCGGGTTCCGCGCGGCGCCGAGTCCACGCCTCCGCCGGGGCTGCGCGGCGGAGTGGGCGTCTGCTCCGGTGTGCCGCTGTAGCAGGCTACTTGCCACGGTGAGTCAAAATGAATACTAATATTTATGCAGCACTTACTTCATGTCAAACACCCTTCTAAGTGCTTTGAATCTGTTCGCTGAGTATCCTCGTGACAACTGTGTGCACTTCTCCCCATTGCACAGTCAGGACACGGAGGCACTGGGAATTTGGGGAAGGTGCCAAGGTCGCGGAGATAGCAGATTGGAGGTTCCAAGGTCGTTGCTTTTAACCACAGCACTCTACTGCCTTTGGAAGAAAAATGCTCTGGGGAAAGAAGAAAGGAAGGGAGAACTTAGCTGTCTCTTAGAAATGGAAGAGAAGGGATCATTTCTAGCCAGGACCAATCAAGGCAGGGCGTGTGGTAGTTTATGTAGGATCTTGAAGGAAAGGTACGGTTTCAACAGGGAAAGATGAAATGCGGGAGGAGGACTGGAATGAGCTAAGGTAGAGGGAAGGAAACGTATAGTGTGTATTCAGGAAATATCAGGGCTTTCCAGACTGACAAGAACATCTGTTGAGTGTTTAAAAGGGATGAGAAACGCCACTGCCACTTCCTGGTCTATTCTCAGGGCTGGATTACTGCAGGAGCCTCTCATCTACCGTTTTCCCCTTTTCCATCCACCCCCCAGCCCCCGCCTTTAATACATTTTATAATAAATTGCCAGAATGACTATTTCAGTCCACTTTCATCATAGTTCTCTGCTCAAGTCCCCGCACCTCCCTGCCCACGAAAACACTGACATAGTTTAAATAGAGAATTTGTTAAGTAAATTCGGGTGTATCCACTATGTAATGGAATATTATGATGCATGATAAATATTCTCAGTATACTATAAAGGAAAAGCTGGTTACCTTTTTAGGCTAATGGAGACCTTTTTATCAGATGCTGTTGGGACTGGAGGTAGGTTAATTGAAAAAGTCAATTAAAATGCAGAATTTAAAAGCATTATACAAAATACAGTTTTGTTTAAGAAAAATAAGTTTATTGTCTATTATAAGCATTTTATTTTAACTTGTAACTGTAAATTCCTTCACCAATCTTTTTACATAGCCTCAAGCTTTTTTCTTTAACTATGGGGCCTCTGATTGAAGTGTTTCTTGGAGTGGTTTGTGCTTCTTTCCTTTAACAAATTATCTACAATTTCTTCAAATATTTCTTTAAAGTGGAGCAGCAACTGAAGACACTTGTTAAGCAATCGAATGCAAAATTCTTATAGATTTGTGGTTTTTCCAAACACAGATCTCTCACACATACAGAATTTAACAATTTTTTTAAACTGCTATAAATAAGTAGAACAAAGCCCCCTGACATTTGATTGGCAAGCTCAACTGGCAGGAACAGAACTGCCCGAAAGTTCTCCTAGCCATATTTAGCATACTGTGGGCATCAGTAAGTATGTTTTAGAATTGGGAGAGTAGGTAAGTAGGAATCGAGAAAGTAACTGTATTTTTTTGCAAAAAGTATATATGTCGTGGTGATGGTTGCCCCACTCCATATTTACTAAAGTCACCGAATTGCACATGTGAAATGGGTGGATTTTATGGTATGTAAAACCTACTTTAATAAAGCTGTTCTGTAAACATTTCTGTATTCACATATTTCCGGTGATGTCCACTGAAAGGCTGAAGCATTGACAAGAAAAAAAAAAGAAAGAAAATAAATATATAAAAAAGATCAGGGAACCATTAGAAGTGATATTCTTGGGAGCTGTATTATAAGGAACTTTCACTTTTTACTTTATACATTTCTTCATTGTTTGAATTACAGCAAGGATACATAACTTTTATTTTGTTTTTTTTCCCCAGGCTTTTCTCCCCAGTTTTATTGAGGTATAGTTGACATACAACATCGTGTTAGTTTAAGGTGTACAACATAATTATTTGCTATATGTATATATAACTTATAATCAGAAAAAATAAACACATACATTAAAAAGTATTGTAGTTCTAGGTTACGGTAATGGAATAAAGCTTTCTCATAGGCTCTGTTTCTACCATTACTTAAGAAAGTTTAAAAAGTTAACATTTTATCCACAGCAAACAAAGGGTCACAACTCAGTATCTTAAATACCAACAAGTGGCAGTCAGGGAAAGAAACAGAAGATTCTGGTCAGGAGCGGGTCAAGGCTTCCAGTCCTGCCTCCATTCCATCAAAACGTGTGCTAGTAGGTGCACAAAATCCTGGGGACGAACATGTATATATGCACATATATTCCAAGAGAAAAGAAAACTAAGTGGTTCCTTTAGCTTTCGTCTCTTCTCTCTGGAAAATGGCTACTGGAAGAAGAAAGGGAAATGAGAAAGGAAGAATAGACTAACTCTTTTGGGTAGCAGTGAAGACTGCCAGGAAAGCGTACTGAATTAGGGGAGTCTCCGAGACTGAGGCTCTTTGCCATAGGAACGGGATATACCAATCCCTAGTGGAGTGAACTCTGGAATAGAAACCTGAAGCCTCAGAAGTAATTGCAGAACTTTGGTATTCTAACAACAGCTGCACCCCACCTCCCCTGAGTTCTGCCCCTTCCCCTTCTTCAGAAAAGCTTATAAATCATAGAAAAAGTGCATACAGCATAAAATAACAGTCCTCAAACTGCAGTTTATTAGGAAAACCAAACCAGTTTCATAAAGTGGGTGGAAATTCAGGAGGCAAGGAAACAAACAGAAAAAAAAAATCACCCCAAGTGCTTTGAGCTCTAGAAAACCCTAAAAAGAAAATGAGCTGGTAGACTAAGAACTCAAAAATGAGGGCTAAAACAACGGAAAGAGATGAAGAGGGAAACCGCACATCTGGTAAAGCAAAGACCCAAACAGTATCACTATAGAACTAATAGCAAGGAACAGAGTAGACATGGCTGGAAATGGAATTATTGATGTGGAAAACAAAGACTTGAAATAATCATGACAAAGGCAGATGAAAAACACAGATTAAAACAAATAGGAAGAAGATAATAGATGTGGAAGACAGCGGTTATTGGTGTCCTTGGAGTTGAGGACTCATGAAGTGGAACAGAGGTATTCAAAAATATAAAATCAGGAGTTCCCTCTAAAATGATGAATTAATATGTAGCTTGGAAGATCAAAAGAAGACATTTTGATGTAAAATATTCATTCAAGAGATGTACTTTAATTAACTTACTGAAATTTAGGCATCCGGGCAGAAAACAGAAAATCATCTCTGAGAAAAAAAGTCAGGCTGTCCTCAAGTTTCTCAACAGCAACATCCAAAGACAGAAGACAATGGAGCATTCTCTACAGAGTTCTGAAAGAACAAAAGTGTGATCCAAGAATCGTGTGTCCAGCCAAGATGTCATTCAAAAATAAGGGTACTAGGCAGATTCCCAACAACATAAAATAACTCATAGGAAAAAGAAATACTTGAAAGTGAAATTCAGCCAATTAAGAAATAGGACAAAATTATAACTCTAAAAATT